>JACXIV010000002.1:14000092-14207283 GCA_014737475.1 Bombus confusus | reverse complement strand
TACAAGACTAATTTCTTTTTTTTTTTTTCATTGTATAAAGTACACAATTGTATGTATACTGGTGAAAGTTTGTATTATTAACGTGAAATATGCAGCCGATGTTAGTATTTTTCTTCGGTTTCCTTTATTTCGAAAGTTGATGACGCGCGGATTGTTGACAAAGTTGAGGGGATATAATTATTTTTTATGCCGTGTAGTAATATTCGTCGTTTACTTCGAATACGATTGGCTCGTAAAAAGAGATTCAAATAAAAAAAAAAAGGTTCAGCAGCGGATTACTCGCACCAAACTGTTATTGCTAGAAATCGCTGATAGCAAAGAGTGCAAGTTGTATTATATACAATTGATTAATGAGATAGACATGTAAATATTAAAACGATAATTGGTAGTTATTGCTGTAGTTTGGTAGCGCGTAAGTTAAGATTAAAGAAATGTGTGAGGTAGCGAAGGACGTTGACTGTAGCAAACTTTGAGATGTACGCCTATAGAATAAAAAAAAAAACTGATTAAAAATATAATTCGAAAGAAAGTGGATGTTACGTTGTGAATGTGTTCTGATGAATATGCGATTCGTAAGATTCATTTTTCTTTGTGAAATTCTTTACTCAATCTTCTGATATATCAGTTTCACATAGAAAAATACAGGTAATGCTTGAACGAAGAACTTGCTTGAATTTCTTATCTTTATTCAAAACATCATTATTCTATGCTATTTATAATAAAATGAAAAAAAAAGTGCATTTTTAAGTTGAAATAAATTTTGTTTAAAACTCGAGAAATTAAGATAAGTAGGAAGAACAGCTCGTAACATCTCGTTGAATTTATTGTATGTATGACCTCATCCGCCCACTACGTGTATTATCAACATTGCACATTCTCGATAATGAATAATTGTCCCCATTACGCACAATTTACATCGGACATAGAGATGTAAAAGTAACCATTAAAAATCTCTGTTTCTCAATTACTATTCCGGATGTAGCTCGAAAAACAAATACGTACTACAAGAAATATCAACTGTAGAGTGAAACGTAAAATTCAAATATCAAACTTACATTTATGTGAACGGCAATAGCATATTTGTGTAGATTTACATTAATTCAACATTTTAAGAACTTTGAAATAAATTTACCAAAGTCCATAAATTATTAAAGTATTTTATTATAAATAATTTAACTATCACTTTGAAATTATACGCTTACACTCACACCTATATACCATTGATTATATAATTACGTATTTAATTTAGAACGATTACAAACTCACAGGAAAGTTGATTTCTTTATTATTTTTTGCAACAAAATGTCTTAGGATTCACCTTTATGTCGCAACTCATGACGCACTACTTTGACGATTATATCATAATTCTTAAAAATATGGTTGTTTTGCATTCAAATGAATGCAAATGGTTGTACATTATAAACACTCCGTGACGAATACGTAAAAGATACATTGTGAATAGCGCTACATTTCTGCCTAAGTACATATAATGTACCAAATAATCATCTTCGTGTAAAGGTACACGGTATATTCAAAGTAGCGGTAACAAAATTATTACATTATTCTCCAATCCCTCTTTATTAATATGCTAAAATTATAAATTACCTGATTTTCAAAAAACTATACGGTAAATGACAAAAATGCCTGTTATAGGTAACAAGTATATTGCTGATTGTAACGAATAATTAACTTCAATAAATTGTATATCATCTTGACCAAGAAAAGAGAGAAAGCTCAAGAGGAAGAGGCAGTATTCTAGAGTTAAATTATTTTTTTTAACTAATAGTCGAATATTACACGCTAAAAATTAGGTTATATCGGCAACCGTGGAGTTAGAAAAAGAACTTGTCGAAAAAGAAGCAGAGAGATGTTAAAAGAGAAAGATGACATCATTTTAGTCGCGTTTAATTGTTGTTTCTGCGCAAGGTAGAGCAATATCTTTCATAATGATAGAGCACGACGTCGTGGCTCTTGACGCAGTATCGATTGCTCATGACGGTTCCACCACCATGGAAGGGTGAAACTGGGTCGAAAGCATCCTTCCCAACGGGAATACTTCCCTCTGCGTGTTCTTCTCCGTCCTGCTCTCTCTAAAAAGAGCACCGAAGCTCCATCTCCAGTCGTCACTTGCCATTAATAATAGCCATCATTTAAATTCCAACTAATCTTCGCTTCAACGCATTCAAGACGATTCATTAAAAAATTTACCGGTGGCTTATGATCCCCTAATCCGATAATCTTATTATCTCAATTCTTACAAGAACCCCTATCCCTTTATGTTATCTTTTTTACTTTTTGTAACGTTAAAGATCTTTTAAATTATGGCTGCATGGACATAACCTATCTCTTGGGTTACGACTCAATGTATTTTGACGTACAAGCTCGTATACTTCTATTTATCTAGACGATTAAAACACTGAAAATTGATTTACCAAACGGTTAGGAAATTTAGGGATTTCGTAAAGGAAACAAATTGCTTGATAACCTATAGGCACCCATCTTAGAGACCATACAAAATACATATGTTCGTTTTAGTCACATCATTCTTAGAGCTCTTTCACTGCAAGAAAAAAACGAAAGAAAGGAAAAGTTCTGTGAAACCACTTAAATCGAGTCATTAACTTTTATTGGTTTCCCGTTGAATCGCTCGAAGAAACCCCGTTCTGCTTCACGAACTAGATTTCGCGAGACGTTTTTCTGTCTACATGTATACATATGTAGTTACATGTATAGACCATAATGTTAGCAACGCCAAATAATTGTGTAAATAGTATAAGAATTCGCATTTAATTTAGTCGCAGTGTCACTACGTTATCGATCCATCTAATCGAATAATTCTACGTTTTCGATAACATCGTACTCGATTCAGTTTGGAACTTAAATACGAGACCGTATCGTTCGTTTAATTCGTCGGTAGAAAATTTTCGAAGACGAAATTAAGACGAAAATAAGATTGATTGGACGAAGCGAATTCGAGTTTCTAGGACGAAAATTGAGTAACGTTTGCAACGTGTAAACTCGGTGTGAAAAAATTGTTGGAAATCTTGCGAGAGGGAGACTCGAACGACCATCGCCGCTCCGGTTAGGGTGATTCGCGTTTCAGTTTGCGCTCCGAGCTTCGAAGCAGGGAGGGATCCTTGACATAAATAATCAGTAGTAGAGCACCGCGGTACTGCCCTGTAACCATGGTAACAGCATCGATCGAGGCCTACTACAAAGTCGAAACCAGCTACCCTTCTCGTGCCATGCGTTTCTTTCTGTTTCCCTTCGTTTCCTTTCCTTTTCTTTACGCCCGCGTTTTTCCTCTCTCCCTTCCTTCACCCTTCGACTTCCGCCTCCCTCGCGCTCGCTTTCATTCCACTTTGTCGCTGTTTCAGCCCTTCTTCCCGCAATTTTTTTTTTCTCCCATTTTCTCCCTCTGACTGCATTTCCTCCAATTTCCCTGTGCTCTACTTTCCCAGACTTCTTCGACCTAACCTCTTTACGCTCATGCTCATCTTACTCGACAAGTGTTCCGTATTTTCTTTTGCTTTTTAACTACAACCTTTTTCTCCGAAAATATGGTCCGACTATTGACCATCTTGTTTATACAAAATCGCGTTCTATTATCTTTCCAGGTCTAATATCCGGACGAATCGTATTTGTAGGTATACGTATATTTTTGCAACATATTTGTACGTACGTACAAGAATATAGGGCGCGTCCTTAGCGAAGCCTGGTTTCGACATTGGTTCCCTCGATCGTGGATTAAGAAATAAGTCGTACACGTTCGACGAAGCAAACTGCTATCGAAGCATTGAAAAAAGCCGCTTAGTTTTTGCTTTTGCTTGCACGCGGCACGATTTCGCAACTTTATGCGAAAAGTGTCGTATATGCATACCGTTGATTGCACTTAGCACACTGTTTTCTTTCACACTCACGCTCTGCTGTCTTTCCACCAACGCAACGCGACCACCCTGTCGTTTCTTTTCACCTCATCGTTGCGAAAGATAGCGAAGCTCGTTCGATCGACGTATACACGAGAAAGAGAGATGGTTATCGAGGCTTTTGCAAGCGACCTACGAATTCTCCTTTTCGTCTAAAAATGATAGTTCAGCTTTCTTATTTCGATGAATGAAATATGCTGCACGCTCCTTGGAACAGAAATTAATAAATATATACATATCGATTGCAAATGGCGAATAACCTTAATTTCGGTAACATCGTACCAAAGTATAGCAAAGAACAATGCGGAAACCGCGTAACCGACGCGATAATTCAGTTGGTTAATGCGTTTCCATCAAAGCATTGTCATCTAGAACGAGTTTAGTTCAGTGCGGTGGCCGTTCACTCGTTGAACGAAACCTTCGTTTCCTCGGAGTTACACGAAACTGCTTTTAGACATAACGAGGCGCATCGGCGCACTCGTGACCCTGATTGACGAAAGCGTTCCCAGAACGCCAACAGGCCGCCGATGCCGTCGCTTTTATCTATTTTTATCTATCGCGGTACTTCTCAGAACTTCGCATCCGATGCTCTACGGAGAAAACCTAGACGCGACCGCGAATATCTTACAAGTCAGGTTGCAGGATTGCGAAACACACGGGACAATCGGAAAACTCGAAAGAGATCGCCTACGGAGGATCCCCAAGCGATACATTGCTTATCGCATTGATGATATACGCATCCAGTCGATGCATGGTTTGCTCGATAAATTAACCGGACGGCTATTCATTCCCGATATCATGGATCGGATAAAATTGTCTGGAACGATAAATTACGTTATTTCAGGTACGTTAATGGTTTACGGTTACCGTTGTCAGAAAGTTCCTTTCGATTTGATCTAAGACTTGATCGAGGATAGCGGAACGTCGCGTTTAATTTTTAACTTGCTCTCTAATTCGTACGCGTTTCGCATCGGAACGAAAACCGAGCAATACCGTTTATCCAATAGCTATCGTTCGTGCAGCTATCGCAGTCGATAGGATTCACGGTGTATACGAATTAAAAATCGATTCACGTTGTCGCGAAAGTGTCGAACGGCGCGCGAGGGAAAAGATAAAACGTGTGTAAAATAGAAGGTAACGCTGCTCGATCAAGGGAACACGAAAATCCTGATAGGACGGGCAATAGTAACGGTACCAGGTGGCACGAACAACGGCGCGCTGCCGAGACGTGGGAAAAAAATCGGAAAAAACGATTCGACACGATCCGCGAGTCGGCGTTCGTGCACGGAACTCGCGACGAAGCCGCTCGCGGCGCGTTTCAAGGCTGAACCGTCTCTTCTCTGCACTCTACCTACACTCTACGTTCTACGTTCTACACTCTTTTCGTCCTCGCCAAAGACGAGGCATCTTCTCCTTTCCCCTAACCTCGCGCGCTCGCCATCTCTCTCTCCCTCTTCCTCTCTCTGGATCTATCGGTACGTTCGCGCGTCCGTTCGTCTTGCTCGGTTCGTTTCCTCTGTGCCGTTCGTTTCTCCTCGTTCCTCTTCGTCCACCTTCGTTCACGTTCGTCCATGTTCGTCCGTGTTCGTGAGTCGCGCCACGACGGTACTATCCTATCGCATGACTCTGCAGCGTTACGCAACTAACAGAAGGCTAGATAGGCGACGCAAGTCGCGGGGGTTGGTTGCCGAAGAGCTGGAAGAGCGCGCATGATCGCCCTACAACAGTGGTACTCACCGAGATATGCTCAACTCTTTCGCGGCCATGCCGATCAAATTCTCGAAAGTTTGCTCGTACCACGGTTAAAGGGATTCTTCGAATATCGTTTCTCCTTCGTGTGTAGATCGCACGAACGTACGATCGTGGAATGTGCAAGCAATATGCGTTAACCGCAGTTGGTAACAGTTGGTTTTTCCACTTGGAAATCGGTGTCGTTCGAGACAACGTACGCGCGCGCCTTTCTCGCTAGATCTTGGATATTTCCACTTGCTCGACCAATTGCTTTCCGTAATGACGCCTTCTCTCTCAGTCGGTTCTTCCTACGAAACCAATGCCTTTCCGACGTCCATACTTGAATTCTAAATTACGTATATACCTCGAAGGACGGTCGTTAATCGAACGAATATTCAAAATGTTATACTTAATTATTTATTTGGTACGTTTACTGTCTAATTTGGAATACGAAGACAATGGAAATCGCACACCGTGAAAGTCTGCGTTCCGCTTCCGTGATCGTCAAATCGTATTTTAATATCAACGAGTCTCTTATTTCACAGAAAACGTTGACTCTTATTGTTACTAGCGCAATGGATTAAGATGTAGAGTAGTAATTTTCGCGGTGAGTACCACTGTGTTACGCTACCTTCAGAGGCGGGTGTATACGCGCGAATTCAATATACATACACATATATATATATATATATATATTCTCATGGAATACGGCGTGCGTAGTCGTGCCGCATCTATTCGAATCGTATTAATTTGTGATCACAAAATCAGCAAACGTAATTGTAAGCGTGGTCTCGTATTTCCAATGTACGTACTTACGCACGAACTCGTATCTACTTAATGCGTATGTAATTATGTGCTTGTAGTAGGTATGTAGTAAGTATGTACTTGCATCATGGCTGCATCGCTATGTCAGGACGTCTTTGTGCGAACAATCCGACTATTTTTCTGTCCAGGATCACTCGTCTTTTTCAATAGCGTACTATTCCTTCCGTCGGTGATTTGTTCCTTAGTTTCGAGATATATTTATTATCCATGCGTACACCGAGACAAGTAACAAATATAGAAAATTAGAATTTTTCTTCCCAAACGGCAGGAAGATCGAATGAAAAGTTTTTTATAGCAAAAACCAGTGGTGATCTTGATCTTATGTTCTTCGCGCATCCTGTTACAACGCGATAAGAATCTTTTTTGCTTATCGTGCTCGAGGTAAGGTAGTGGCTTAAGCAAGTTCTAATCGGACGAACGATTCAAAAGCAAACCAGCAACTCAGCGCAGCGAAATTTATCTGATAAAATTATACACGTAGATTTATTTAGCGACGATATACCTATACAAGTAAATAATATCTCAGCGTTATTTTCGATTCATCGCACGGGAAGTTCGTTCGAATACATGTATACTTACCTATATGCCACACGCAACATTTTGAGAATCTCTTGTTCGATCACGACGTAAAAACAGCTCGAGCGTTCAGCGGCGTTAAAAGAACGAAATATCGCAAAGTCTATCTTGCGATTACGTAAGAATCGCCAGAGAGTCCGCCTGTGTATATTTACGCGTATGTTATGTGTGTACGTATTCACGTCCAGGCAAAGAATTAGTCCGAAAAGGTCTGGCTTGGCCGGAGCAAAATCATACAAAAATCTTACCGCGTCTCGTCTAAATTTCGCTTTCCGACGTTGAAATATCTTTTCGTTGCGAAAGCATACTCACCGTAGATATGCTCATCATCACTCCGCCGCAATTTCTACCTTTAAAAACCAAATGAACATCGTGCGTCGCATTTTTGAAACATTTAGAATTCCAAATATTGAAATTGAAAATTAAAAAGCTTAAGACCCACGTCATTTCACTAACGCGTAATACAGGTTTCTAACATACGTGTATTATATTTGTTTGCCGTAGAGAAAAAGCAAAATATCCTTATCGATAGGTATAGATCCTCAAGAGTAATCGTTGTTTAACGAGTTTTTACCGAGGACGAGTCCTCGAGATGAAGATTCCTTTCAGACAGGCCGAATAGTATGCAAAACCAAAGAGCCAGGCCTCCTCGCGTGAAGCGACGAAATACCGACGTAGACACGGTATTTAAGAGACGGCTAGAATCAGACGTGTATTAAGAAATAAGCATTTTTAGCGGAATTGCCGTGGTAATGGGGAGGCAGGGTTAACGAAGTCGATGCGCGTTTAATATCGGCTAGGAAGTTGGTCGAAGGACGGAGGAAGAAAAACCAAAAGGTGGAATAATTACGAGGAAAAGGCAGCGAGAGAAATTCGTTCCCATCGGTGCTCGTTAAAAGAGAGACCGGGCTGCGTTGCTCGAAGGCCGCTGCTGCCCTCTAAAATTAACGATGATCCACCGGTGCGCGGATTCACTAGGGCGAAAGTCCGCTTCCTCTGAAAGGGTCCGCGCTTCCGTGTAGCGGCCGATTCGCAGCTTCGAACGCTCGTTACGAACGCTCGCGAGTCGGCCTATCCCTGCATCTGCCATCCTCCCGGAGAACATGCGAATGTTTTCACAGTCGATGACGTAATGCATCGTTTTTGCCTTGTAAACCCGTGCCTTTACGAGAACTGTCAGGTGTATAGGTTAGGACGCTCCGTATACGTAGTTCAATTTTCGAAACTCGGAAGTAACGACGCGTTTCATCTCGGAGAAGATAGAAATCGTTGTTACATTTTTTGCTACGAGATTCTATCGAGACCGAAGATACTGGTCTTGGCAACAGAACACGGAGAACAATCGAGGACGAGGAAAATAAATGTTTCCAGCAATTTCTGCGAGGAAGATCTCGGTAGTACGAGTGAACCGTAATTACACCGGATCGCGATAACGATAGGAGGTTTTCTACGCTACGATTCCAAGTCCCGCGTCAAGGGGGACTGAAAGTGTTTTCGACGCAACAACGTAATCGCCCAGTTTCTCGCAGGTGTTTTGCCGTAATTCAGGTATTAATGCTCGAAGCGAATCCCAAACTTAACCCCAACCTAACCTCAATCTAACCCCAATCTTCACAGACAGTATCGTTCTGAGACAAAATTTCCTTTAAACTATGCAGGAGATACGCACACGCAAGAGAAACGAAAGAAGAAGCAGAAGAAGAAGAAGAAGAAAGAGTTTCGATGACAGGCACCAACTGCCGTAGCGTCGTTGAACGAAAGAATATCCTAGCTAGATCAGTGTATCATTTATGATTGGCAAGGCATGGTGATAAGGGTGCGATAAAATAGCGGGCGGTCGATCGGTAAAAAGAAAGGAGCGAGCAGTAGGCCAGCAGACTCGCGACGATTAGGCTTGCGCGGTATGACGGCCGAGTCGTTCGACCTAGTTCGTAAAATAACGCGACGGTAGGCGTACTTACCGAAATGTAGGACAACGGTATTCACGCGCAGGAAGCGGCGCAATTATGGATACGCGAGAGAACGCGAGCGACCGCGCACGCGTGATTCTAACCTCCACAATTGCGCCTCCTGACTCGACGCGACGACACTCTCGTTATGGAAAAATACGGCTGCACCGCTGGCACTAGCCACAACGAACAGCCAACAGGTCTATCCGCGTAGCCTGAAATTTTCATGGCTCGATCGGCCAGATGTTTCGAAATGTGTCTGTTCGTCTTCGAAACGATCTTCGGGAGGCTTGGCCCGATCTCTTCTTCTTTTATTACTCGCGTTTCCGTCCATCGAGATGCTCGTTCGACTCGTGTATTGTAGGTACGTTACGTACATAATGCGAGGGTCGAAGGTAAAGGAATACGCGTGAAAGGAAGAATTTGGTAGAGGTCTCGAAAATACAGAGCATGGCAGATGGGAATATTGAGAGGAGGAGGAGGAGCAGGAGAAGGAAAAAGGTAGCGGAGAAAACGCCGCGGCTAGCGAGGAGCGAGGAACGCGACCCTAATATTTAGCTCTGCGGAGATGAACGTTAAAGTTGATCCAGTAAATTTACGCGTCCGTTTCATAGATGCAGTGGCCCAGTTTGTAGCAGCTATGAAAGCAAGGGATATCGCGAAGGGGGTTGGAGAGAGGGCGTGATATCTGTGTCACGGCACAAGCGCCGTACTCCGGCCGTGTACGAATCATAGCGATGTTGTTGGCCCGCTTAGGAACCGCGCGACCATCGGCGGAATGCTCCACCATCAATGATACGCGTCATTCGTCTTGATATTCCTGTTCCTGCCTCGATTCTTCCGGATCGAGCGTTTTCTTCGCAAGAGTAATCGAGTCGAAGAACGAAAGGAGGAAGTTCTCGGCCTTGACAGTACACGATGAATCGCGCCAGGTTTGCCTCATTGTCGACGCCGCTGATCGATAAATAACTAGACATCTTTACATTTCATCGTTGGTAGACCTGCTGCTAATCATCCGGATTGCATGCCGACGCGTAGTCGACGAACAAATTCGAGTTTTTCCTTCGAAACAGATCCGTCGAGTCGACTCGAATTTTCAAAGTTAAACAGATCGCCTGGAATATCGCAGATGGTACAGCGAAACGATTCGCTTCGATTTTTTGAAACAGCGTCTAGTCTCGGCGAGAAAGAATTCGGTCGATGGATCTCTGGAAATCTGTTTCTCTGTGTCGATTCATCTGTTCGACCCTGCCACGATAACTCGCTCTCTAGTGGAGCGCTTACGTAAGAAAGCCGTACCTACCTTCCAACCCACCTCCTGGCTATTCAAGGGATCAAGGCAAACCGGTAGGCCGGCAGCCTAGCAGGCAGGCGGCCAGGCAGGCCAGGAGAAGCGGGCAACCAGAGAGCAGCTAGAGAGGAGGCTGGCTGGCAAGCAGGCAAACTAAGATGCAGGTAGGTAAGTAAGTAAGTAGGTAGGTGGGCACAAGCTAGCGCGCGTGCGCGTCCACATACCCTTTGATAAACCTGCCAAATGGATAGACTCTGCAACAACGGAAATACCTCTGTCCCTCCTCCGGCACTAGCGCGCCCTCTCCTTTACTATCTCTTACGTTTCCTGCTCCACCTCCTTTCGCTCGATTCAAGACTATATTATACACGTGCGTCGTCGATCCCAAAACGGTCGGTTATTTCATTAGTTACATCGATCAGCGAATGCGAGGCCAGCTAAATTTTTATTACTTTTCCCCTCCCCCCCTTTTTTTTCTTTTCTTTTAAGAAAATCCTAGAAAACAGCGTTCAAGTATCCTTGAAATTTCTGCTTGCCGACGACGAAGCAGCGCCGCTCGTTAGACCAGCGCTATTTTTCTTTTCTTCCTCTTCCAACTCTTCGGTTCTTAAGAGTCCTATCTCACACGCACGATAATCGCGCCATTATAGCACGCATTACGTAACCCGCCTCGGTTTCCGAGGATAACGAGCAATCCCAGCGAGGGAAGCCGGAGATGTAATTGAAAGACAGGTGAAGACGCACAGCTCGTAGGGGTGCTAATGAGGGGATATCTCGGCGGCGTCGCTCGGGGGAAGTTGTTTGCGAAATAAATGACGCGGGTACTATCGTACTTGGAAAATATCGCGCGTGAATATTCGCCTCGTACCATATATCGAAAAAAACTCGGACGATATAGAAAAAGTAGGAGGGAAACGAGTGTATCATCTATGTGGAAATGTACAGGTGCAACTTGCGCTTGTGGAAACGCACTTGCTATTAAGCACGGTCGTAACCTATTACTTACGCGAGGCAGAAACCGTAATTTCTTTTGCCGCTGATTAAAAAAAGGGCACCGGTTGGTTGCGGCTGAATGAATGAATCCATACATATTATTTATCTTTCAATTCGTAGCGCGTATACCGGATAGCGTCGCAAGCCAGTTAACATACCGTGATGGTAGATGGAGGGACTGTTTATCGGGAAACTTTTTAGCGGCTATAGCGAGTAAACTGTACCGCTGTTCGGCGAAATCAAGTTGCTCGACAGTTATTGTCTCATTTTCGCGGAATGAGCAACCTGATAGAAGGAATAACGTTGTCTAAATTTAGACGTATCTGTCGAGTAATTTCCTCGTGTAATGTTTAGAGAGACAATCGCCGTGAAATTTTACAAGGCTACGTTGCACCAGATCGCGTGAGTGTTATTCGTACGAGCACCGATTACGCGACCGTTGCATCTTTCCGTTTGGCGCCACTATCTTGGTACACGGACACACTTGGCGATACACTTTGCCAATTACTTATCTTTCGAGTATTAGCGAACGAAAATCCTGTCCCCTTTTGCCAGAGCGGAGAACTCGGTACATACAGGCACACTCACGCTTGCCGCTGTAGTGGAGTTTGCAGAGCGTATCGGAATGTACAGAGGCAGCAAGTTTACACGTACGAGAACGAGAACTCTGGCGGTGGAACGTTGGCCAGTAATTAGGCCAGTGAAACAGGTCGATCGATTTTGTCCCGAAAAAGCTCACGCTCCAAAAACCTATTTAGTTCTAGACAAGAGGAGGAGGCGGGGGGGGGGGGACTCGCGATACGTCTCGGTGACTCAGCCCGCTTCTCTGCGCACACGTATTTCTTTCGATATTGCTCCTATGAATTCCGTAATTGTTCGTTACGCGTAACGTAACACGCGTATCCGTTTGGCCACTGAATTCCTTCAACATCTGCCATGTGCCATATTCGTAACAGGATCTCGCGAAGAAGGCGAGAGATCGATACCGCTAATAAACGTCTTCCATATCTGAGAAATGTAACGAACGTCGGACATCGCAGGCTACGTATTCCAAACGAAACTAACATGGAAGAAATGTAAGAAATCGCGAATGCTTCGGATTGAAAACGTGGAAGCGAAGTCTAAACGAGAAGGAGGATTTCGTAGACTCGAGGAAGATGGATAGCAGTTGGTACTTTCCGTCATTTGGCGAAAAGAACGTGCCACGTAACGGAAAACGAGGAAGGCCGATTAAGAAAGACTACACCGAGACGCTAACGAGCGGCGTGATTGCGCAATTTCCGGGAAGAAACAATCGCAGCGAGGCAGCTACGATTTTTCTTCGAGGAGCAGAATGGCATTCGTCCTTGAAGCGCCCTTGATACTGGCTGTGGAAGCTAAATCGGCCGATGGAAAGCCGTCGGGTTTGGCGAGTGTAGGGCGTGGTCTAGCGAGGCACCCGGTGACCTCCTAGCCAGCTAGGCGGCCATCTTTGAGCATCGAGTCGTCCGGGCGTGCTGCGAGGGTGAAAGTTGGGGTGGGTTTTCGCTGAGGATAGAAGCACGAGCAGGCCGCTTCGTAAAATCCTCTCTCCACTACGTGGCCTCGCTTCGTCAAAGGAGACGCCCTCTCCCACGCCTCGCAACACTTCCTTCTCTTTGCTCTCTTCTCCCTCGTTCTTTCTCTCCCCACCGGAAGTCCTCGCTTTCGTTTTCCTTTTCCTCCGTTGCTTCGTTTCGCGCCGCTTCCATCACTCATCTCGTCTCCCCAAACGCTTTTGCTTTTGCGTAGATAGCATTTTTATTGTACGACTATCGTTTCGACGAACGTTTCATCGGTTCAAACAATTAGGAGGTGGTGCCGATTTGTTAACCGTCCGAGGAAACATCTTTGCCGATACACAATCCGGTTTATCGTGCTTGGCGCTTTATCAAAGCGGAGATCTCTGTTTCGGCTGTTTTCAACATATTTTTCCGAGTTTTCACGGAGATACGAAATTGGCGATAAATCGAATCGAGATTTATATGTTTCTGTGCGACTGGATCCCGTTCGCGCGAGAAGAGTTTCGTACTCGTCGAGGCGCGATCGAAAAATAATTTACCCGTCGACGTAGAATTGTCGCTTCCATAGGTGTCGTACATAGTGGCAGCTCGACGATAAAGCCAGGATCTGGTCCCAGGAAAACGCAACAGAACAGCAGGAAAGGACTTTATTTCTAGCGAGTTCGAGAGACAAGCTATATATCGCGATATATCGGCGATATTTAAAATTTAGCTGACCGATGAAAAATGTATGAACTTCGGTACGGACAATCGTAAAGTTACACGGTCGACGCACGGTCACGAGGATAAATGTAATCGTCCGGATGAAAAGTTACGCAGCTTAGCAACCTTTCACGTAGCGATACGTGTTTCGTTTGACGTTCGTAAATATCGTGACACTAACAAGTAAGACACTCTTCTCTTCGCTTCTCGCCTTTTTTTCTCGTTTCTTCGTTATTTCGTAGATCGAAAAAGTTCCGCGGCTACGAAGACGCACAATGAACGGAAACCGCAGACATTTTTTGACTGTTTTAAAACAGGATACGAATACCGATGGCGTGTTAACGGTTTGATATAATTGCGATTAAACAACGCATTATCGAATTTCCGACGATAACCGTACCTTTCTCATTTTCCTGTTTCTCTTCCTTCTCGGGACGTTCTTTTTTCTTTTTTTTCTTGCCACTGCCGTTCTATGCATTGTCGGTATTCTACCGACGCACTTCCGGAAAAGTTCCTGCAACGTAAATTCCGATGAACCGTACGGCAAAAGCTCGCGATGCACGGCGAACCTCGGCGCACGTAGAGGCATGGAAATGTATACTGACATTCCTCGATGAGTAAAATACGAGGAAACCGATTTCTCCGATAGAAACGTTATCGAAATGCAAAATCCAACGATGGACGGACGATAGCAGAAGGAACTCTAGAAAAATCGCATGTAACGCGTCACGTTTACCTTCTGATTCTTTATGCGCTCGATCATTGTTCCAGTGTCGTAGAAACGTAGCCTGGTTTCCTCGACGGTTGCTTGCCTGTAGAATAGGCATCTTCCAGTTTTGAGCGACTATATCTCGTTACGACACTTTTAGAAAGGACACTTTTATAAACATGGCTGGTTAGGTCGGTCTTTCTTGCGTAACGTCAATTTTACGGATGCGTGCGCGATCATTAAAATTCAAGTTCGCTGCGAGTAACGCTCGTTTCAGGTAATCAAAATAGAAATTTCGCGTGGGTTTAATCGCCTCGGATAAGCCCACAGTGCTAGCTTATACAAACTTCGAAGTAGCGATGGCTCGAATTTAACTCTCGACTTAGCCACTTTAAAATTATGCGCGTGATTCAGTCAAGTCAAAAGGAACTTGGACCTGTAACTTTCTATTTCTAGGCATGTCTTTCGTTTTCGTAACCAGACGACGTTCAAATCGTAAAAAATCGCAGAGACGAAGCGTGGAAACGGATTGGAAACGACGATTCGGTAACGGAAGATGCGGTAGCCGATTTTCCTGCAACTATATGAAGCGGTAGTTTGTGTAGCGTATTGTAAAGGATCCGAAGCTTTTTGTTCTTTTTCGCTTGTTCAAGGCCTGGTTGCCTGGTCTACCCCACCGCTGAATTCTCATACTTATATCACATCACGGTTTCGTTCTCCTCTCCCCCCTCTGTAAGTTTTCTACGTAGAAAGACCTCGGTCGTTCTCTCTTCGCTGTTCTTCCATTCTCCGTTCCTCCCACTTGCTCTTCAGCCGCCCAGGACTTCTGTCTGTCTAGCGTTGGTCGTTCGATTCTGCCTCTTAATTTCTCCAACAACTTGCATCTCATGTCATTCGTAAGATCGATCGAGAACTACTCTACAAATGTTTCCCTTTCGGCCTATACACGAACGAATAAACGTAATTTACCGTACGAATTAGATCGAACGAGACGCGTTATATAACTTCTTTCGTTATCCACGTGGTTACAGCTCGATAGATTTATCACTTTCTACCCAAGTACCGCACTACGTTTATTCAAATTTGCTATACGTCGGTATTTAAGCTAATCGAGAACTTGTACCGTTCCGCGTGGCGGAAAAAATTCGAAGCGTCTCGAGGCCATCGCTAGACATGTCTTCCTTTTCATTCTCGACCCCCCTCCTGTCCGCCACGCAACACACTCTTCGTCTTTACCCGCTCTTCGCGATGATCCACGATCTTTACGGATGCCCCTTTCCCCGCTGTTCAACCGTTTCGCAATGATGTCATCCACAACATTGGCGCAGGCAACGAGAATTTTCAAATGACGGAAAGTAGAAAATGAAGTCCGACGCCTTGACGATCTCGCTATGGAACGAGCGCTTTTTACGTGTATTCCACATATGTATATAGATAAACAGATGTGCGACTATCGTAAACGTTTCGCCTAAAAATTGTGGCAGCTAAAGCCAGTTGGCGTACATAGTGAGTAGCGTGGAATTTTCATCGCTGGTGTTACAGAACGCGCGAATGATGCAGCGAGGACGGAACTCGTATTTAGCGGATTAAGTCGAAACCCGTAGAGGACGAGCCAAGCATTGTTTCAGATTATGTATTTGATGCGTGTAAAGAGTTTTAATCCCCTACCGAAGCGGTTAACGAGATTACCAAGGCGAGGGTATAAACGTTCTGGAAATTTGTATAACTTTTACCACGTTGATACGCGAATTACGTAAAAAAATGTTAGCCGCGGATTGAACTAGAGTGGTATGGTCTTTTAAAAGAAGCAAATAAAGTTTTCTGATTATATATGTATGTTTATTCTTAATATTCTCGCAGAAGATTCAAATTTATAAAACTAACGCTTTATTACATAAAACAACTCTTTTCTATCTTACGTGCGCATGCATGGAACATCTCACTTTACATGTACGTATATATTTATCGTAAATTGTATTTCTTATAACATCTGTATACGCCTACGCATACAAATATAAACAAGCAATTACATACACGTATACAGACGACGTATTACTTCCGATGGAATCGCTATATTTAATAACAAGCAAATGATATAATTCGGTACTTCGCTAACATCGAAATTCACTACGGGTTTGTGAATAAAAATGCTCACTATTAGATTGAAAATTGTAGAAATCAATAGAAATAGCGATAAATTTGGGAGTTCAACTACTTGCGCGACTTTGATCGCAAGCTTGTTTCCTCGGACTCAGGTATAACAGCGTGTTAGGCCATGGCGAAGCGGATTCGAGGCCAACGAGTAAAATTAGATAGCGCGTGAATGGAATCCGAGCCAATCGAGCAATCCCAAATGGAAATGGAAACGTTTCGGTTACTATACAAAAGATGGCCGCAATGCGGTGGCGTCTATAAAATGGCGGTTGTTGACCACCCGCCACTTGCGTTTTTGCATGGGTTTTAACCAATACTTACGGGCTTAGGATTCTTCCCTCTCAAGGCCATTTCCCAATTCCTTTTACGACCCGTCGAAATCAACCAATGACGTTATGTGCCTCCTTCCGCTACCATGTCCGAAACGAACCAATCATGCTCGAGTTATGCTAAATCCTAAAGTGGTAATAACTAAACGATCGAACGAAAGCAAAAGTTTCTTTGAATTTTAATAAAAGAAGGAAAGAAGGTTCGAGTGTAAGCGTTTAAAGATTTATAGTCCACATTGTTCGGTAGTAGCAATGATTCAATGTTGATTGTACTGAAAGAAGGAACAAATCTGGTAAATATTACGAGATCGGTACAAAATACATATCGATACTACAATCTCGATAGCGGTACGTGCGTACAAAGTGGCACAAGGCAAGCCAGTCCCACTTCCCTTTCCTCCTTGCATGTACGTGCGCGCACGGTATATCTCGTTCGTTCCATCATCGTCTCCTACCTGTTCATTCTTCCTAAGGAGTGGTAACTTTCCAAACTTTTCGCTTGTACATACATACGCTTTTTACGTGAAAATCGTGACAACGTACGCGATAACCGCCTTTTAACAACTCTAGTCCGATAAAAACGCCGTATACACTTTTTTCTTTCATGACCTCGAAGAAAATGCTTCAAGTTTAATTTTAAAATGCGACGAAACAAAACGTTTGTTTATTTACAGAAGGCAAACGTTCAAACTATTTACCGTGATTTTTTATACGGGAACTATACGTTTGAAATCTTTTTACACAATTATTGTATCGTACCATTAAAAATATGCATTCAACGAGTTTCTCAAAAATAAAAAAAAAAAAAAATCGGTACTAGGAAGCAACAAAATTGATCAACCTGCGAAGAAGCATCCATAAAGCGTTAAAAAAGGTACGCTCTTATGCGCTTATTATGTATATGAAAAATGACAACGCAGAGCTTTATGAAGAAAGAAAAAATGTAAGCCCATAATCACCAGCAGCAATACGGTACGCGGTACGAGGCCGACGGTATTTGCTAAGTTACGAAAGTAAGCGGTTTTAGAAAGTACAGAAGGCTCGAGGTGAACGGCGCTCTAACGGCAGGGATATTGCACAGCAATTACAAAGTGGCTTTGCAACGACGATCGAGACCGCGTTACTCAGCTGCTACGTAAGACAATTCGACGAAACAGGTGTACCCATTCGATTTACGACGTATTCGTCTAAATCCTACCGTTAAGAGAACGTGCGCGACTTTGAACGCTACAATATTTGAAAAAATTATCAATCGAACGAAAAGAACTAAGGAAATAGCTCGAACGAATGGAAATCGAAAATGCAATGTCGAAAAATATTATCATAGATTCCTCTCCCGCTCCTCCGTACGGATGAACGCGATTTTAGGAATGAAATTTTCCGGCCGACGGATGTGCACTGTACTTTACGCTTCAAACGAGCGGAAGAGTAATTTGCGTACGCTCGCGTCTGCTTTCGACTGTACACGCGACTGAAAAAAGACGGATAGGAACGACGATGCGCTTGAAGAATGGTTAGTACTCGCACAGTGTTTTCCATGATCCCAGAGCCTTTTTAACAGAGTACATTACAGCTGGGGGAACACGGTTTTCACTGCTGAGCCCACGAAACCAATGAATAATTCCACGCACGTATGCAGAATCTTCGTCCTTTTTCTGCAGCATACCAGAATCTTAAAAAGTATATAAAGGTACGAAAGGAGAAAGTAACGTGATATCTTCTTGTAAAAGTGGAGCGTGTTCGATTGACGTTGAGAGAGATGTGTCGCGAGGTCGATAGGAGAGAGAAAAAGACTGACTATCGTAGCACAGAGAGCCAAGCCAGTTTCTCACCCCCACTGACCCAGCGACCGAGAAAAAGATCAAGGTGTTGTTGCGTCGGCAACGGGCGAACCATCGAGAGCAACGTCGAAAAAAAGTACTCCTTCTTGTCTACCCTGCACTCTCCAGACGTTATCTTCCACCAACTGCCGTAACAAACGTTAGATCACACACTGGCCCAGCGAGAGCAGAGCCACGGTTTGATCACGTGACGTTAGGTTGCGTCACAGTTGCCCCTCTCACCACTCAACCAACGAACCAACCGAACGACGAGACCGCCATCTTTACCCACTGATAGACCAGAGGAACACGGACACGAGCACCGTCGATGTATGAACGTTTCCTTTTTTTTCTTTTTTGTTATATGCACGAAAGATAAGTTTCTGATCTTCTGATCAGTATCCACCAAATCAGTAATATCTTCTCGTATCGTTTCATATTTTTATTTCTCCTCGGAGGCTCTCACGATTAAATCTGCGAAAGATCTGTTGGACCCTCCATGTGCCGCGCTGGCATTTATTGGAGCTCACTGCACACGTCGTACGTACGTATGTATGTATGTATGTATGTATGTAGAACGATTGAACACGAACGGATCTAATCGGACAATCGCGCGTTCAACCGTTTTATACGGTAAATTATGTATGACGTATTTGATTTTTTTTAATACAAATGCAAAAGTGAGAAACTGCAAGTCATCGTAATCGCGAGCAAAGAAATACAGAAATGCGAATTAAATGATGAATTAAACTATTAGTCGGTGAATTTTTAAACAAAATATCCGGGAAACATTTGTCGGAGGCAAATGCGCATTACCACGATAACTGACCTTTGGAGATCGCGCGATCACTTATACAGACAGATAGTGAAAAGATATAAAATAGTGCACAGTGACGGTCCAAGGCAGTTACTTGGTCCCACAGTCGATCATTTGGAATTCGGTGCTCGTTTCCAGTTGGGCTCGGTCTCGGTGAAATGCCACGCACGCAATTTGCGGACCACGCCACGGCACAGCAAAAATCAAACGGATACGCGACACGAGTTCTATTATCACGACGATGCATAACGCTTTATATTTCAAAGAACCAAGGCCGACAAAGTAGCACAGACCGCGGTTTGATCCGAACTGACGACGAGAAGCAAAGACGAAGGAACAATGTCGTGGTCGTTATCGACGGCAAACGTGGTAACACCACGATAGCGTTGAGTCTCTAGCAAATGACGAGAGGTCTCTATCTTCGGGTTCGGAAAACTGCCGGAGAGAAGATTCGAGCGTTAAACACGACCGACTCCGATGGCGAGCAGCGACGAACGAGGATGCGCTCGAGCGCGTAGCCTGTGCCGCACTCTCAGTTTATCCCCACTACCAACTATGATCGGCATCCGGTGGTAACTGAGGCGCGCATTCGCGAACATTTCTGTTCGCTGATTGGTGCATAGCCGTTGCTACTTGGCCTGCCATTGGTCGATTGCACACCACGAATTCCCGCGGCGTTCACTATCCATGGAACACACAACACACACGTAGGAAGCACACGAGGCCACTCTCGATCTTACACGAACGATATTCAGCGAGGACATCACGCACACGACTATCCACGTACACACACACAAACATACACAGTTGTACATGTTTGTATATTGTACATACGTTCATGTATGTTACTACTTGCGAGCTTTTGTACGCACACGAATAGACGCCATCGACGTATTTTTGCGTGCGCGTATTGGAAGATTCCGCACGCCCGCGCTTCGCTACGGTCGTATGATGGTCGAACAGGAACTGGCTACAAGCCGCGCGGAAACGCGCTACTTATGCTGCCGATGGGAAGAAAACCGACGAATCAAGGCAGCCTTTATACCCACCGCCTTTGGACTCCATGCTACAGGTCCAAAAGGCCATCGTGGTAGTTTACGCTTCTCTCTTACGTGAATATGGGGATGGATGTCAGCCAATCCCTTTCCTGCTATAAGCAAAATCATGAAAAATATTTAGCCTAATAGCATCGATGCGAATACGTCATTTTTCCTTACCAGTCTTTACTCGAGGTTGTTCCAACAAAAGTAATCAGGTTACCGTGTTTTGCTATTACTACTTACGCTGAAAACACCGCCGAACCTTTGACCCATTTTTCTATCGATCTTCCATGTTTCGCATATAGGGCACACCGCAATGGCCCCCGATCATCAAAGATTCGTTTCTCCAGGTATTTCAACTCCTATACGTTGATCGCGTATTTTATTCGAAAAGTAAAACCATTAATCGCGTAATTCTAATTTCAGGGATCTACGTAACTATTAGACGCACACACTATCGTTGATGTTACGTAACGCGCGATATTCCTTAAAACGACTGGAATTGTGTACATAATGTAATGTTTTTTTTTTCTTCGTTTGAAACACAAGAGATTGAAAATTAAAAACATAGAAGAGTAATATCGTTGTACGAATGGAAAGGTCGATGATCGCATATTATCCGAGAACATGAAAAATCGGAGGATAAAAGATAAAAGTTTGCCAATTGACGTTAAAAAAGTACAAAGAAGAGAAGGTTAGATATGTTAAAAATTGAGCCGATTTTTGTTATCCAAACATTAAATGCGAGAGAACGGTGCTACGCGAATAGCGGTTAGTCGATTAACGAAACTCGCGCGCACAGGGAAGAGGAAGGGGTGGTGGCTCGGTAGAACATTGGAACTCGACTTGGTCGTCCTATTTCTACGCTCGGGAAGGTTCGTGCCGCGAACCGATCGCGCACGAAGCAACGGGGATATAAGTAGGTCGTTTCAAGCGCACGTGTCGTCCTTGACTCACATAGCATGGCGCGCAGGCGCTCACCGTTGCCGCATTGCTGGTCGCTAGGGCTTTTTCTTTGTTCGTCGAGTGCGCGTGTGTTCGCGCGGAACACCAAGCGAGCTCTCTTACGAATACACCGTGTGCGTGACTATTGCTCACACGCACTACTCCGTGCACTCTGCAAAATGAGCTAGCGGCTTCGCATCGTCTATCTATCGCGTCTAATGTTCTCTACTATGCTTATACTACATGAATTTATTTGTTTCGATTAATTATATCCGGAAGCTCCTATCTTGTTATACGTTAACTCGTTCGAAAAAGGGACGTTAACCACACGGTGCAGCGACTGAAATAGGTACGATAGGTTTCGATTCTTTTTTTGCAGTATCGTTACTCTAGCAAGACTGTTCGTATATAAAATTTATTTCCTCTTACGTAACGAGGCGATACAAAGTTCAAGAAAGTGTCACGGTAGAGGTAAGGAAATAATATACCTGCGCGGATTCTCGAGAGAAGGGTTAAGGCTCCAATAATCTTGCGCTTTGATCAAGCATGTAAAGGATTCTGTGGATGGACGAGCGATACAGTGCGAGGTCGAGACAATGGTAAGGCGGTGCGTTGTGCAACTTTCAAGGAGAATGAGCAGCACGCGTGTCGTGCGTTCCTGCGTGTTCGTGGACGCATATGCGCACGCTCGATGATAATCGACAGAAAGAGAAAGGTCATCGGGGGAATGGAGTTTCGCTTCCTCTTCCTCGTTGCGATTACGAGTAGGTAAGCGGGTATCCGAAATTGCGGAGAGTGACGCAACGCGCAGCTGTATGTATAAATTCACGTACGTACGAGCATTCACGGACACGCAGTGCTTGCGAGTGTGTGCATTTACGTGCGTGTATACATGTAGATAAAGTACTGGATATGCCGGCGGAAGCACGGTACTGCACGACAACGAACTACGTTTTTCATGCGATTAAGAATTCGCGCAGCAGCTGCTTTCGTTTAAATTAAAATATTCGATAGCTTTCATCGCATCGTAGGTTGGAAAAATAGATCTCCTCTGGGAAATAAAGGCGTTGTTACGTATGTATATATAAGAAAGAATCCGCCATAGGTCTTTCGATTCTTCGTATATGAAATTTCAATGAAATTCGACCCGAGTGGGATATGTAACTTGCATTATTAACGCTGCGTTGATCGATACGACCATTTTTTCTTCGAAATTGCATAACCGCGCGGCGATTACAAGGAATTCTAGCACATTCTGTGGTAAGTTGGTATGTATCGCGGTTGATGGGAGAGCAGACTTCGCGATTCGCTGTATAGCCAAGGACAGTGACGCTTGACGATGAGACCTGTGTGAGAAGTCGGTAGTCCGCGTTAGCTTTGGCATCGTGGGTATTGATCGCAACGGGAACTCAAAGGGGAGGACACCACGTTAGGCTATTCGAACCCCAATTGGATCGACCTACCTCGTGGTAGGGAACGAAGGGGAGGGTGGTTGTATCGTGGTCTATGTCAACCGAACACTTATATTTTAATTCCGTTCTTATACGTGGAAATTATCGAGTGTTCGTTTACTCGTGCTCGAGCGAATCGCGACGCATTCTTGTCACATGTATTTTTGGCGTGCGCGTTTCGCAGAAATATATCGAGGATTTCAGTGCGATGATTGCCGTTACTTGCAAAGACCTTGGGCGTTCATTTTCCTCAACGGCGAAATAAACGATAGCAGTGACCCAAATTTTTTTCAACGAACGACTGGCTTTGTGCAATTTCTGCCGACACTTTTCGCAGCGTTATGGAAATAATTAACGCGAGAGATGCGGAGAATTCGCGACCTCCGCTTGATGAACGCTGCACGCCATCGTGCGTGGCTATTACGTAACACAATTCTTTAATAACAATACACCGTCTCCACAATGAAGCAATTATAACGAAGTAAATGCGAGAAGAAACAAAGTAGGGATTATATGCATCTGATAAATATGTACGTTGTGTCTGCATGCTGTGATCTACCTATACCGAGGATGTACGAATGTTACGGATAAATATCTATCGCGCGCATAACCTCTGTGCATAACCTATATTGAAGGAAGAGAATTGTCTCCGGCGATGATCAGGCAACGATAACTCGAGAGAACATCGAATACGGTTTCGAGATATTTTGTAAATTAATTTCTTTAATTAAATTAATTACATCTTCGACGGATTACTGACGATGAAACACAAATAAAAATATACTTATTATTAGCGGGAGAAATGCGCGAAACGATTGGCCATTTACAACGGCCAATGAAGTTCGGAGAAGTCGCGTCGCGGTGTACCGTTCCGATTTAACGCGCATACTTTTCTGTTGTTAGAAGTAGCTCGCATGCCAGCGTTCTTCAGATAAGCACATTCTTATCTGCGTACGTACTTACGTAAGCAACGCCTCGTGTAAACCTTTGCTTGGCTTCGCGCCCCTTTTTCCTCTTCCGTCCTCACCCCGCATTTGCAACTTTTTCTCCTTCGTTTCTCTCGCGTTTTGTTTCTTCCTGCTTTCCCTCTTTCGCGTTCCCTTTCATCCTCCACGTATCAATCTTCTTCCCCGCTACACTTCACTTCAGAATAGTATTTCACCGCGAAACGTAGCTCCTTCTGCCACGGTTTCTTTCCACCGCTCCCTTTTTCTTTCCTTTTATCTTTCTTCAATTTTACATTTAACGTTTCCGTGAGTGGCGAATATTTCGCTCGATTCTTCTTTCGTGACAGTCGATTGTTCGTGAAAGTACGCGTTACGACTTTGACAAGTTCATTGCTTTAGAAGAGATTAAGAATCGGACGGCTCGAAGCTTGGAAGATTTAGATAGCGATGGTTTGGTTAGCGCATTCTGGTTCGGAATAGTCACGTGGACCGACGCGTGCTGGAAACAGCCGGAAGATGCGAAAGGCGTATTCTTATCGAAACGGTAAACTGCTCCTTTACATGGACAATTGCGTCGTGATTCATGCCGTTGTTAAGGACGTAAAATGTTTCACGATCGCGATCGTAATTTCCTCCAGTCGTGTTACTCGTGCTCGGGAGAAATCAAATCGTTTTATCGTAGACGCCGTTGTTCGTAAGAAACTTCTCGATGACTGCCTCGACGTGGTATTGAAGATATCGTTAATTTCGAACGCGGTCGAAAATTTTGAAAGATACGAATATCGTACGAGCGAAAGGATGCGGTTTCGTCGAATCAAACGACGCGTTATCGCGCGTGATATCGATTGACCCGTTCTAACTGCAATATTCTGACGCGTAAAATGGTCGTTGCGAAAGACAGAAGGGTAAGCGAGCAGATGGTCGGAATGGCTCGTCGCACGATCTCGCCGTTATCGGTGGATTGGAAATGAACCGCGCGCAAGTAAATACAAGTTGGAAAGTGACGATCGCTGCTGATTTATCAGCGGAACGCCGCGCATTCGAGGAAGCCGAGGTAAATCGACGAATGAACCTTGGGGCTCTTGTTACTTGCTTCGTTCCTTTGTTACACAACCGGCTCTCTCGCCAACTCGGCCAACTATCGACCCCACCAACTTTGTTCTCGCTCTGCTCCCCTTTTCTTCCGTCTTCTAGTGCCCTCTCCCTCTCTTTCTCCCTCTCTCTCTTCCTCTTTCTTGGATGAGCACTCCCTCTTTTCTCTCTCGTGCTCCCCTCAGTCTCTTTTATTCCAACCCCATCTTTCTATTCCTTCCTTCCTTTTTTGACAGCCTCCGTCCTCCGTTCTTTCTGCTGCCTGTCCTTTCTCTGCGAACCTATTCCCCCGTGTCACGTACCCGCTGTCAAAGTTACGCGTTATCGAAAGAAACTCGCGTACCAACGATTATGAAAATAAAACTTGCACGTTCCGCTGAATACGATATTCGGTGTTTGATCGTTTCTAGGATTAAACGATGCACAGGAAAAATCGGTGCTATTAAAATTTCATTGGTCCGAGTGGAGTCCCGTTTTCAGGTCAGTGTGACAAAGGAGATATCGAGATCGCGTTCTTTCTTCCAGATCGTCTGTATATTTTTAAATACATAAATGCTATCTTTAAATACATGAATGTTTAATTTTCTGGCACTCGGATTGAGAAAAAGCCAAGGCTAAAAAAAGTGCCTTCCGCGGTGCGACTCTCGTATCGGACGAAATTTGTCGACCTACGTACGTACGTACACACCTTAGGCGCTCGAGCAGAAGCGTGAAGAGTTCGATTATTAAATTATTTGAATACTCGTTATCTTGGTTAACGTGTACTCGTTACGTCGTTGGACAGTGACATGAAATACGACATTTTTGCGTCTCATTGCGACATTACGATGATAAGTGGAAGCTTTCGAACCTGAGAACGACCATACGTTCAACCAAAGCGTAATTTGTAATTATCGCGTAACAGCGGCAAGACGCTTAACCTTATACTTCGACTTGTCTATCGAAGTTCCAATTTTCATTGATCGTCCCCGATTTACCCGAGACACATTTGCGCCAGATACAACGCGTATCTCGAAATGCGAGGTATAAAAATCCAACGTACTTATATGGAATTGTCTGTTCTTCGTTCGCCTTGAACAACTCCATTCCTTTTCGCGATTCGTTCCAGCTTGCCCTTCGCCAACCCTCCGCGTCTTCCGCGTCTTCCGCGTCTCTACCCTCGCTATCTATTTCCGTCCCTCTCCATCGAGCTTCTTCTTTACGGTTTCGTCAAGTTGCCACCCATTCTTCCCGAATTTTCTTCGTTGGCCTCGAACGTGTCTCTCTCTCCCCCTGCGTCGGCTTTTCTGTCCCTCCCTGTAATCTACGTCCGTCTTTTTTTCGTGAGCGTCTGACGGACCCAAGGGACGCGTGGTGGGGGGCCACGTGCTCCCGGTACCTAGTCACGCGAGGATAGGACACGTGGTATGTACGTATGTCCGTTCGGATGCATAGGCGTGGAAACGTGTTCTTTGTTGGAGCCGCGCAGCCGCCACGTCTCGCGTACGTACATACACGTATCTGGATCACATGGGATTTTAGGCGAAAGTTGACGCAGTCGGAACGCGACAGCCGAAAAACACGTCGAAGCTTAAATGTCGCACTGCGAAAAAAAGGAAGAAGAGATCGTGCTAGCACGCCGCTGCCCGAACTACGTACTCCGATTGTACGATTTCGCGTCGCGGATGCTTGAGGTTGAATTTTGCCAGTAGAGGAGCGTTAGTTTTATCGGGATTATATGCCAGAGTAGCTTGTAGTTTAAGCCAGCGGGAAGAAGCGAGTTTCTAAACATTTGCAATTCGATATAAATTTTCTCACAGATACGGTACATTTCGTACGAGATAGATCGTTACATGCTCTTGAATGTGTCACCTTTTATCTTATCACGCGGAACACGTGTACGAGTATAAAAGCAAATGTTGTAGTTTTGTTCGTGCGTGCGATCGGTTTACGCGTTGCGTCAGCTACGAAAAGAAACTAGCTCTACGGTTATCACTTTCATCGTTTCCTGCTTCACGATTACAGATTCGAAACTTCGATACTCCGTTTCTACGAACGAACTCCGTTTCTCTTACGCGCTATATTACGTAGCTTGCGCTCTTCGCTCCTCAAAATGTGATAAAATCTTTCCACGTTATTTGAAACGTCGCAGGAAGATTCGATCGAGAGCTCCGAAAAAGAGTAAACTATGTAAAAAAGAAAAAAGAAGGATATGAACGAGAATAGTAAAAAAAAAAAAAAAAAAAAAAAAAAAAAAAAAAAAAAAAAAAAAAAAAAAAAAAAAAAAAAAAAAAAAAAAAAAAAAAAAAAAAAAAAAAAAAAAAAAAAAAAAAAAAAAAAAAAAAAAAAAAAAAGAGCGACGATAGAATTCCAGTACTCGATTGTTAATCGAGTGGTTGGTTGTCGGTCGTGCACAGCGGCTGGCTGGCCAGCTGCACTTGACTCTCCTATGCAAGATAAATAGGTGCGGCTGGTTCCTATTAATAGCGGGTGGTTTACGCGGCGATTGCAGTGTACGGGCTCGCAATTAGCGTAACTCGCCAGCGGTTCGCATTACATTAAAAATCGTTTGTAAATTACATCCACTTGCGTAATCACATCCGTCGATGTATAAAAGAGTAGCGAACATCTTGCTACGTAGTCCGTGTTCTCTCGGTCGACTGGTTACGGTATCGAAGGAAAATCGTGCAACGTTCGCGTTGAAACGGCGTGGCAGCGCTTTCGAAACGATAATTTACGACGATGGGTGGCAACTCGAGCACCTATGAAATCTCGCTAAAATTCTACGACTGCTCCCTAAACACCTGTTTTCTATCTCCGGCACTCGATCTCTGTTTCGTAAGTGTCGATGCTCGTCCGGCTGACGATCGAACAGCGTGTCAGGAAGTAAGTTCTCGATGTTGTTCGCATGTTGTATGAAACGCATTCGGTACCGTATGTGCGTGTTGCGAAATTCAGGCACGAAAAGCGGCTAAAAGGTGAGCGGAGAGGAAAGAAAAGGATGGGAATAAAGGCGAACCATCGAATACGTGGTGGAATATACGGTTGCTCGATAAATCTTTGGTCGATACATGTATTTCGTATGTGCATTGTAGCAGTCGAGCTAGAACTAGGCAAAGAGCAGGACGTAGGCGAGAGACGAGGAGGAGGTGGACGGGTGGGGATCAAACAAAATCCGGTATAGGCGGGCAACGACCTTTAGGCACGTGCCCCGTGCCACGTGCTGCATTCGACAAACTGTCGAACCGCCTTTTGCCTTTTTTATCTCAGTTCGTTTCTGTTTTCACCTCGTTCCGCTTAAAATTTTCGTCTGGCTTCGTGTTATCTCGACCGCGTCGCGATTTCCTTTTACCGACTGTACCGTAATACGAAACAGGACCGGTCCAGATACCGGCATTCGCTATTTATGGCCGTGTCAGTATCGAAGAAAGAGCTTGAACTCGCGTCCGCAGTCTGTAAATAGTCAACTCTGACAATCTCCTCGCCTCTTTTTTCCCTTATTTTCCTCTCTTTCGTAGGGAATACCATTACGTACTACTTGGGCGCTGCCTTTTGTTGCCCTGATAGAAGAGAAAATTGAAGAAAAACGATAACCGAGACGCAGAAGCGGAAAAATTTGCCTCGCGATAGGTTGCACGTAACTGGCGTAATCGAGTCGTGCGCTCGAGTCGGATCGTTGCCAATCGAAAACCACCAGTACGTACGGAGCTCGTACGGCAGCTTGTCAGCGCTCGAGAATCCTCTTCGTTCACAGTACACGCGTATAGGAAATTAAATGGCTCACGGGCAAGCGCAGTTATTAATGATCGCAGGTTATTAGGAATAAGCGCAATTAATCATGGTTTTCAGGCCTTTGCACGCGTTTGTTTACTTTTGCTTTCGGTTAGCCTTTTATGGCCCGTCGATTCCGTGAAACGCGCATCAAAGGATCGACGATATCTTAGCTATTCGGAAATCGCTTTCAATTTAATATATGGAGAACGTTATCGTTGAACGAGCGCTAGACGTGCATGGTAAATGGCGGACGATGAAACTAGTTCTTAAGTTTTTCATATCGTTATCTTTATGTACTGGCGGATTATATGGGCGTGAGTTGCGTGAAAGATAATAGCTCATTTTCCAATCTCGTGATGCGATAAAAGATACGAGCAATTAACATTACGTAATTACACGCGGCGAGCGATCAATTCATAGGTATAATATTTTTACGCGCGGTATTCCACGCAACAAAAAGCTTTCCAACGTACGTAAATAATAATGGAAATAAAGAAAGCTAACAAAAATCCTTGTACGCTAAATTTTCTCTTCGAAATTTAAATAAGCGCAAAAATAACAAATGTTACGTAGAACGATATTGCGATTTAGCCGGAGGCGCGCAATTATTTGATATCGTCGATAAAATAAACGTGAGATTAATCCTTTCCTATAGCTATACGTGTTTTTATCTTGTGTCGTATAACGCGTTGTTTGAATATTCTTCGAGCGACAGACGGACTTTTCAACGACCTCAATGGCGTGGAAGAAGAAAGGGACAAGATTCATGCTTGAGCAACAATAGTCGTTGGAAATCGAGGACCATCGTGTTGCCCAATTTATAATACGTTTCCAATAATTAGTATTTACCGCATCGCAATAATGCGCGTGCAAGGAATTCCATTTTTTCTCCCCATTTTTTCTTTCGTTTCAATCGACTTTTATGCAGCAGCGTACGTGTCGATCGCGCAATCAGCGCATCACTGCGTTAATGTCGCCAACAGTCAGGATTTTTCTTACGGACAAACGCGATCCTTTTTTCCGATTAGGCGGAGCGATTCCAGTGAAATGTGACTGATTTTAGAACAACGTATATCTATAAATACAAAGCGAGCGAGCGAATCAACGCCACTGTCTATCGATCGATCATCGAGCTATTTAACACGGACGCATGACGCTCGTTCGCCGATGGAACGAGTCACTCGATTAAATGTTATCTATTCCTACCAAGTGCACCGACGCGTCGCTCTACGAATTTGAAAAGTGGAAATTGTGAGCGAGCGATAAAACATCGAGGAGCGAACGACGACACAGTTCCGCGCTCGTGATTCGAAAGGAAACGAGCCTGCTGGTCCCTGTCGCAGATGCTCTTTCATGCGAGCTAATTTTCATTGAATTACTTTTACGAGACGAGCGGGCTCGATAGGATGGCATCAGTCGCGAAACAATAGGAGAGGAACGGCTGACATAAGACGAGCAGCTCGACAAAATATGTATGTTGGTTGGTTGGTGTCTGTCGGTGGCCTCGCTCTAGAATCGTTCTAGATCGTCATCTAGGGCGACGAGGACGCGGGCTGAAGAAGGGCAAGGAGGGCTGAGGTCAGCAGTACAACGATGTAGCTGCTGTACCAGCTCGATACGAGCTCTGACCCATTTGGCAAAGTTCCCGAGTTCGGGCCACGGGATTTCCCTCTATGAGATCACCAATTTAATTTTTCCATTTTTTATTCAGCCCCCACTCCGGCCAGCCCCACCCTACAACGTTCCTACTTTCCCATAACTCACGCACGATGAAGCTTCGTGGGAAAGCGATCGCACGTATTGTTATCGTGGAGCTGCTACTTCTGCCTCTGTGTGTGTGCGTGCGTGTGTGTGTGTGTGTGTGCGCGCGTGTGTGTGTGTGTGTAGGTACACGTTGAAGATGCTTTGAAACAGCAGATACATAAGCAGGCTTTTGAAGGCTATGGAGAGATTGGAATGACCGATGCGTCGGTAAATTTCAGAATCGCCAGCTTCTAAACTGCCGCTGCAGTCTGTTCGTTAGTCTGTCGTTATAGGCAGCATGTTCTCGCGAACATCGCGGGGGCAGGACGTTTTTGGCACGCTTCGCTTTCCAATTAGTGCGACACGAGGCAAGAATTATGCAAATATACCGGACATTTCATAATCGGATAGCGGTTTAATAGGCAGTGGATACCTATATCTGATAGGCCAAGCGTGTATTTAGAAACCCGCATTGCCACGGCAAATGTTTACTCGATGCGCCGCGAGGCGCTTCGTCCACGTAAATTATCCAATTTCTAGTATTTCGGAGAAATGGAGAGAACTTTCGAAATATCCGTATTCTTTCCCAAACGACGAAAGCCGGCAGGTGTACACGCGGTGAAGCGACTTTAATTAATATTCTAGCTCTTCCTACAATACGCACCCTATCCGTGTCCTCTTTAACGGAGGACGTTACGAATGAAATTGGAACGTCGAAGCAACATCGCGTCGTTGCCAGAAATCAATCGCGATTTCAGCTTTAATTAATCGCGATATGGGTCAGCCGTGTTGGTAGAAAATTCAACGGTAAAAAAAAAAAAAAAAAAAAAGAAAACCGTACAGCTATTTTCTTCGCTGTTTCTTTCGTGACCTCGGAGCGAAACTAGACCACGCGAAGTTTTTGGTAAATGTGTCAACCACCCAGCGCGGGATCAATACTTGCGCCCTGGTTTCTCCTCTCCTTGTTTCCCCACTCCTTGCTCACCCTTACCCGCGATCCTCCGTTCGTACGTCCTTCTTCCCTTGCTCTCTTGCACCTTTCACCTCGATCCGGCTCCTCTCGCAACCCCTATTGTAAAGCTTGCAGCTAGAGAACATTTCGTCTCGCTTTTCTGCGGGATATAGCTTCCGCCACGCGTCTTTGATCGCTGATACTGTCGTCAAGGTGATATCGTCAACGAGTAGTCGGGTAAATCGCCATCGATCTTTCCTCCCAACTTTTCGTCGTCGAGTGAATTTTAATCGCGGCGAATTTCCGCGCCGCGGCGAGAGGAATTCTTCTTTCGTCCGACCTGTTCTAACCTTGTGATTTCCAAATTTGTCCGTAAAATGCCGATCGTCGTCGTCTCGACGCAAACGAACCGCGTAAGCTTGAGGATATCTCGAATTCTCGAAGCGCCTTGTATTTCGTCGACTAATTTCCTACCGAGCCGATAGAGTAGCTCGACTGGCCAGTGTTTTCGTCCATTGGCAAAGTAAAATCGTTCTGTTTGCAATAATAACAATTTACTGTTAGCCGTCCGCTGTTCCCGCTGTTGCTGCTGTTTTCAGCGTATCCCTCGGTACGCGCTATCCTCTCCCTCGGTGCCACCTGCCTCCTAGAAGGGGAAATAGCGCAGGGTGGAAGCTCAATAGAGAGACGAGGAGGCAAAGGGAGCAACATTTCAATGGGGCAAAGGGAATCGAGCCCTGGATTCATCCCAACCGAGCGCGCATGCTTCCGACCGAAATTCTCTTCGCACCCCGCTGCTGCCTACTCTTCGAACGTGCATCTCTCTTCCATTCTCCTTACACAGCGTTTCAAAAGTTCGCGTCTTCGTTCCCTGCCCGTTTGTATAGACCAGCACGATAAATGGGCCTGTACTTCACTTACGATCTTATTATTAGGTCGTCCGATCGGTTTCTTTCGTTTGATAAGGAAATAATGGATGCACGACATTTGTCGTTTTATATTGTTTCATTGAATTACGTACGATCATAACAACAGAAGTGGAAGAAAATTTAAAAATTTAAAAAACAAGAGTCCGCGCATCTATTATTTCCTTATGAAACGAAAGAAACTTTTCGGACAGCCTAATGTATCTTTTACTTTTCTTCCTTTAAGATTCAATTTATTGCGTTTAATCCTCGCCCCTCGTTTTCCCAGCTTGACGCGTCCCTCGCGCATCAGATCGACGCAATGGCAAAGCATCGGCGAAATGAAAAAATAAATAATTAACTTTCCTCCTCTCGTTCAGAGATATCGGACTCTATTCGCGCGCCAAAGTCGAAGAGTTTGGTAAAAATTGTTCTGCGAACGACGGAATGATCGTAACCTTTTGTTCGTTAGCGTTTAAAAAGCGTGTCAAATTGACAGAAGGCACGGGTGGGGGATAATAGATCGTCCTCGCGTAAAATTCGTGTGGAAATTTTAGCGAATCCAGCAATAAAACATGTATGCGTATACGTAGCATTTCCGATTCGCGTACAGATACAACGTAAAAAAGTTTATATCTCACTGGCGTGAGATATCCAAATTAACGATGCAAAATCTCTTCGTCAGTCATCCGCTGCACTTTGTCTGGAATTTTATATACAATTATGTGACCCGGATGAGCAAGTATCCGTGGAACTTGTCTAATTTTATCCTTCAAACGTTCTTATCGTCTCTCGCGAAGATAGACTTCTTCTCGATGGCGACTATACGAGTGGATTTACATACGTTAGCAAGAATAATTTCTCCGTTCGATAAAGCCTCGATCTTGACATTTCGCCGTATTGTTTTACAATTGGTACTTTTATTTCCTCGTGCTACCTTTCAGACCATCGTAACCTGACGTTTCGTACGTTATCACGGCGCTCCAACTCCCGATTTTATGTAAAATGCAACGAATCGCGTAGTCAACAAGTTCTGCCGCAACCGATAATGAGGGTCGTTATTTGCGGGCTTATATATTTCACGACGTTGAAATTCGAACCACGGTACGATAAAGGGAAACGCGAAACAACTTGATATTTCGTTCGATATTCCACCGCGATACATGCGAATGCGATGCAAATCGTACGAATGAATTTGTATCAAATCATCGGCGGCATATCGTTAACTTCTCGTCAAAAATATACAAAAGTGGCAGTCGAGCTCCTCGTAACGCGTATTTTTCATCTTTCTCTTCTGTTTCTTTCTTTCTTTTTTTTTTTTTTTTTTCAAGCGCAAACATCGGTTTTTGATTTCAAACAAACGCGATATACAACGTTATTTTCTCTCGATAAACGAACATCACTCTCTCGAGAGCATCGCAGACCCCTCGAACGATAAGGCTGCGAATCTTACCGATGGTTGCTAATTAGAAGTGGAACACGACAAATACGAAAATGTTGGCTCGCTGACCGGAAAGGTGGTGGAAATGTAATTGCGATTCGATATCCAGCACATCCAGATCGATCGAGGTTGCAGTTCGTAAACTAACCGGCGCACCAGGTTTCAGGTCACTGGGTCAACCTTTCCATCGATCCAGCCCCACCATTGAAAATTCAGTTGCTTCGGGTACGCTCGTCCTCACCGCTGAAAGCTCCACTCTTCATCCTATATTCGCGTCATACCCTCGCGTCATCACACCCACTACCACGCCTTCACTCCTCCTCTGCCTCTTCTTTTTACTTTTTACACTTTGCCGGCCGATACTAATTATTTACGCGTCGCTCAGCGCGGCCAACTCGCCCTCGGAGACCGTCGATATTTTCGTACCAGCCGCCAGCACAAATTTGGTAGACCATTTTGCGCGTCTCTGCCACGAATATTTATCGAAGGATGCCTCGTCTACCGCCAAATACGCGACACGCTCGTCGTTTTAACCCTTTGCGGACGTGTCGGCATACAGACGCCCCGAATCTGTTCACAGTTCAGCACACTTATTTTCAAGTGGCTGACGTCTATTTTTCTCAGCGATAATCTCACGCGTATTTACGCATGCCTGTAGTAAACTAAAGAGTATTATGCTTTCGACGAAAGAAAATGATAGATCTCTAGAGATCTTATCTTCCGTTTAACGTAGACTCGCGATGTAGGACGATGGTCGAGTCGGAACGAATTTCAATCTTTCGATGACATTACCAGACGAATCAGCGAGTTTTTCATATAATTTACATATTTTTTATAACTATAACCTTATACACGATTCCTAAAAGATCCAGAAAGGAGATGTTCGATAGTGCTAGCAGCGATGACGAATATTATTTTGAAGCTGAGAAGATAGAAGACGACGACGGTGTCTCAGACAGTGGAAGCGAACTCCGTTCAACGAGCAATCGGCTCAGACGTTTCGATATTTCTAGCGATAGTAACAGCGACGATGAACTAAATATCGATGAAAATAATACAACCCTCGACAATACCTCTCGTGCACAGCGACGCTCGCTCGTCGAGCGGCCCCGTGTGCAAAGGGTTAAACGAGACTCTGCAATTTCGAAGCGCGGACAAATTTTCCGTTGTTTCGGTGGCAGATTATTTCGCGCTTGTCGACGTTTTCCATGTGTCTTGCAATTAGGCGCGTTTCCACGTTAGATTCTGCTATTTTTAACGAACACGGTCCGCGACAGGCTAATGGAATATTAACATCGTTTCTAACAATCGCGCCTATGATTTATTCCTTCGTCTTGATACTCGAGACGTAAATATTTATAACGTGGCGGAGATGAAGCGAAACTCGTTTCTTTTCGGGCTACAGGCGACCCGAATGGAAGTTATATTTACAGCGTTTGATAATTCTGACGGACTAGTTTATTTATTTATCTGTTTATTCGTACGGGTAAAAGCCTGAGGTTTGAGCGCGATCAACGTATCGAACGAACACGTATCAAAGCACGATAAAATTACGATATTAATCGTGCGCGATGCGCAAGCGAAAACGAACGTGAAGCGCGTTTGATACGTTTCTCCGACCTGGGCAAATTCGATTTGCAGGAAAAAGTATAGCTACCGTGTAAGTGAATTGGCGCGCTCACGTGTACGATTGCGAATGGCAACTATTAGAGGCGTAGTTGGTGTTCAACATGGACGTGTAAAACAAAGAGGAAATATTCTGAAATACTCCGTTCTTGGAGGTTCTCCGTTGCTCTAATAGCCGCAGAATTTCCCAGATCTATACAGTGGTTTACAATTTTGAAAACGAACGCACGCAGTTTCCACGCAAACGGTCCGAGAGATGTTAAAAAGCGGATCGCAGTCGTGGCGGATTTTGGCACGGGTTTACCAAGTTTGCGGCTAACAAAAGATCGATGTTGCATACTTCCAACGGAATGAGAACGCGTCGGTTGCTTGCAGTGACATTTAGAAATGCGATTGGTCGGAAATTATTTTTGCCGGATCTACACTCGCACGCGGGCTGGCAGATTAGCAGCCCATATCAGTCGCGTTGCGAATACGCCTTCTTGCGCGTATCGATCCTTTCATTTCTTTCATTTCTCGCACGAGCTTCGATCGTCATTTCCATGCGACGCGTAGGACGCTTCGCCTTTCCTTTGCTAGCATCGGAGAAAGCGATCCAACCTGATCGAACAAAGTCTAATCTGTCGAGTCGAGCTGCTCTTCCTTTCTTACGGTAAACGAGCGCATCTGGTGTTAGTCGAATGGAAGAAATATCGCGAAACACGGAAATATAAATACCAGCGACGTACGCATACGAAGAGTTTGAAGGAAGACGAGGCGATTAAGAGACGCATCGCAGGTAAGAAATCACGGCGGAAAAGAGACACGTCGAGTAAGATTGAAAGTAGCGTAGTAAATCGAGCATTGACCCTTTTTGGGATTCTTCCGCTCGCCGAGAAAAGTGGATGGACGAGCGCAAAGTGTACGGACTTGCTCGTGGTCAACTCGCAAGACCAAAGCGTACGCCTGTACACGCGTACGTACGGTACGTGTGCACACACAGGATTCGAAGGTACGGCACCGCGTTACATTCGGTGTTTCCCAACTCTGTTGACCCGAGGCTCGTTTGTGGCACACGAGCAGGATACGTCTTCGTGGATCTCGCAGCGATCCGCTCTTTTTTTAAACCGTACATCGGTCTGACGACTTTATATAAAAGTGCCGCATCGTGTACAGGTAATTTTTAGCTTACTAAATTTAGTCTAAAGGTAAGGATATTTTAACCCTTGATGCGTAGGTGTAGGAAAAAAAAAAAGAGCCGGCGATAAATTCACAGGGGTCGTTTCAACGCGTTCTGCGTCGCCAAAATTGCCGTCTCCGTTATCGATAACACGACTCGAGTAACCTCGATGGAAAAAGCTAACTCGTTACGAGTGGAGAGGCCGAGCGAGATGGTTTTTCGAATCGAACGCGGCGATCCGTGCAACGAACAATGGACGAAGCTGATCCGCTGTATGCCGTCTTGGTCGGTGTCTTTCTTACGTAAGGAGACTTGGTGGACGCGAAGAGTAGCAGGTGCGTACTGACAATGGTTCCCCGAGCTCTGTCTACCCGTGTATGAGCAATTCTAGGAAAATTTTCTCTGAGACAGACTTACGCGAGTCGGTGGCCTCTTCGATTCGTCCTTCGATTTTCCACGCGGGCCGCTGCTGTATCGAGGAACGTAGAGCGAGCGCCCTTCTCTGAAAACAAACGCGTCGTTAAGCTTCCTAGTTTCGCATAAATCGTAGTGGCAGCATCGTAAATACGTAAGGAGCAAGGGTAAGCTAAATACGCGATATCCTCCCACAGAGAGAAAATCGTGCAGGAGCTTGCGCGTGGCTCGGTTTGCAACTCGGTGCACGATAGCAGCGAACAGAACGAGGTAACGAGAATACGACTGAAAAATAATTTCGCAAAACGAAAACAGATACCGTTTTCCTTGACTAAACGTTTGGCGCCTTACGTCGCCGAATAGCGTCGTTTCCCCCTCGTTTGCTGTAAATCGCTGATTCTTCGTACGCAGAGTGCAGCGTTTCTTTTTTCCGATAACGTTGAACCCTATCTATCTACTACTCTAGCTTTTCGAGAAATCTACAGAAATTCCCGTTACATTACGGCTACTTCACGTTACACTCCCATTACGGTTCGTTCGTTAAATCGAACGTTCGAGTATCTTCCCCGAAAAAGAAAAAAAAGAAAGGAAGAAACGACAACAAATATCGAAAGGTAAAGGCTGTAGTAGAATTCAAGGATGGAATCTCGCTTCTTACATCATCGAGTTAGTTTACCGACGGAGGCTCGAGCGTATTAATTTGCCTGTATCGACGTTTACGATCAGGGGTGATCGCTTGTACGAGGAAGGACGAGCACCGTGAAATAGAGAAAGCTAGAGGCTGAATTTGAACGGAGAAGGATAGTGGGAACGAGGGCAAGGTAGGAAAAGAGAAGAAGTGGAAGAGGAAGTGGAAGAGGAAGAGGAGAAGGTACGGTTGGATGAGGCGAACAGAGAGAGGAGAGCAGAGAGCCGGGTAGGTGGGAATTCTGGCCGGTGGTTGGGTTGGCAAGGGAGGGCCTGTGGTGCTAGAGCATTCGGTGTCTGTGGTTGTGAACGGTAGCGGCTAGGCAAAAGGGGGCTAGAGGAGAGCAGGGTCGATGACCCTTGCACGTGGAGTGCTCGGAAGTAGGCCACGTCGTGACATCACGCAAAAGCAAGATGGCAGTCGGGAAACGGGCACATTCTCACAAGTACGCTCGGCATACGACTCGACGGAGACGTGGCGACGCCTGTGCAATCGAATCTTTTCCTCGGCGCTCGAGGGTGCGTTCCGATATTCAACGCCATCTCTCATCGCCACCTCTCGCTTCTCGTCTCTCCATCTCCTTCCTATCGGTCTTCCGCTCTTGTCGCGTCTCGAGCATCGCGGCTCGATGCGTGCCAATGTTTGCGGCGACTATCGGAAATCGGAGCGCGCAATTCTCATGCAGCTGCCGGCCGAGTCGCAGCAGCGCCTCCCAACTCGCGTGCACCGAACGTGTCACGATAGCTGGAAATTTTCCGACTGCTTCTAGCTAAATCCGCTACCTCTTCCAATCAACCTTCGCCCGAGCAGCGATGCGTCGCGAGCTTCGCGTTTCACGAGTTCGCCCCGCGAACTTTCGCATCGCGCTTTCCGCAAGTCAAGTCTCGTGATAACGTCTCGTGATATTCGACGAGGACGTCGCGTCTGGTTCGACGAGCGAACGGGGGGGAAAAAAAAGGAAGAAAAGAATGGTTCAAGTTGTCGGGAGGAAAAAAGACGAGCGCAATTACTCGGTTGGTATCATCGCGTTCGAGTGAAATAATCAGTGTCGACGAGACGATGTCGTACGATTACGCGTTATACAATCCGCGAGGCAAACAGAAGCTTTATTACCGGCGAATAATGCCGAGCGTGATCGTTGCAAGCGATTAGACAGATCGTACGACGCTAGAACGAAACGGACAGCAAATCGCGAAAATCGCGGGTCGCACGGAATCACGGACGTCGAAGGCGTAGCGCGCGCGCGCCGTCCGTGTCCGTATGCATTGCGTGGATCCGCGTTGCGTATTCGTCGTGCGTGTGCACGGATGCAGCCGCGGATAGCGTTCTTTATTCGGAACGTGCGAGCGCGAGAACGTGAGCAGGTATATGGCACCGTTGAATATTGGACGAAAGTCAAATTCGTCTTACATTATTTTAGCGTGCGCGGCGAGCCGATGTATTACAGAAATACGAGCTCGTCTGTAGCGTGCGCGCGAGCGTCTACGATTTCTGTTTGTATTTTAATTGCGATGATGTAAGCTCGTGCGGATGCACGCACGAAATTTTCCCCGAGCGAGCTACCGCTTCCACTCTTTCGATTTCCGAATATGCATGTACTTGGTCAAGCTGCTGTCAGGCGTATAAACGTACGAAGAATCGTACTCGTGTAAGCGCATATACGTAACGCGTATATCGTCGTTGTCAGGTATGCGCGGTACGATAGAGAACTTTATAGGCAATTATAAAGTACAACGCGAAGACAAAAAGCGTTTGTTTCCTGCGAAATCTGTTACGTTCGTGGCAAGGAAAACTCTTTGGACGGCAGAACCTGGCAATTGTTCCACGGAAAGTACAAAGTCTAGTACGAGTTGGTATACTACAGGCATAGAAGCGTACCTACTTGCGATGCAATTACGATGATGTAACGCGCGTATCTTATCGGAAAATTTTACTTCCGATTCTATTTTTATCTGTTCATAAAATAAACGTGCGTGCTTTGTTTCACCCTTCAATTTTAGGCTGCAAACAACCGTATGCGAATGTAATTAAGTTATTTGTAAACGTATCGAATAACGTTTAAGAAGAAGTTATGTAAATAAACCGTTTTCCATGAAACGTATTTTATTTTTCCTTCTCTTCGAAATGTATTATTATTACTAATAGAAATGTTAAGGACTCAGATTCGAAAATACTGCATAATGAACAGAAGATATAAGGGTGTTATTCAACGAGTAATTTAAGTTAATCGTAACGTGCACTAATCCTAAACAAACGGATATGACGTCATGGCAGCCATACGATCGAACTTATTTCGTGCCCTCAGCATGTTGTACAATATGCAAAGTGATCGGTCAAATTTCAAAATTGTACTCACATTTGCTATACCTGTTATATATTACTCTGTGATTCTAACGTCGAACACTTTGTTATCGAAAGAAACGAGGTATTTTAAATAAAATTTGCGAAACAACTAATAATTAACCCGCGGAAACGTAAATGTCACAATAATAGTGCACTGTTGTACCGTTTGGTGTCGTACCAAACCGTGTTTGAGGTGTAAGTGGCACCACCTTGTGGCTAATTTTAAATTTTAAACTGTTTATCATAGCAGAATATCTAGCGTTTCACGTACAAGCAGAGCCATCTGAAGGAATTTCTAGAAATTATAATTAATATTGACTAAATAATGAAAATACCGTCATTTAAAATTTTAAATAACAACATGAATGATGGCGAATATCATATACAAAATATACTAAGTGTATTTTATGACGTTGATAATATGAAAAATGGTTTTTATATAATTGTATTTAATTGTATTTAATTTATATAAGCATGGCATGAATCTAACCTCTTATAGAACCAAAGATCTCTGATAGAACTTTGTGCCATATTAATTGTCTTATTGTCTTTGTCATAGCTTATACAGAATATGTGTAATCTATCTAATAAGACGAAACAGTAAAGGTAATCAAAATTTTATTACTACGACTGCAACTATCGACTGTCGACTAGTGATATTCGAGTTTCACTAGTTGGCAAATGACGTGCAACTTATAATTCTCGAACTTACAAATCTAAGTTTTGAAAACAACACTTATTCTATTTATATATTGTACTTTTTGAGATTCATCCAGTAAAAAAGTTAATAGTGTCGACGGAGATCGAAATTTTATTGCTTTCTCTTGTATAGTTTTGAATATCAGTTGTAGTTTTGACTATCGATCGTATCGATGATCGTGAATAAAAAGAATTATTGATACCGTATGTGATGGAATCACTGCAGATAATACCGTAACAACTAAAATCTCGTTTCAAGATCGATACTATACTATTTCGACATCGCCTAGGATTTTTTGTCCGCGAAAGAATTTCATGTGTATGTTTATTTTCCATATGAACGTAGAAATATTTCTCTGTTCGTGATTTTACATAATACAAATTATCACGTATGTCGATGAAAAAGCAATTTTACGTTGTTTTCAGATCGCTCTAGTTTGTACATGCGCACATGAGAAATTTACACGAGATACACCTTTCTGTTTGGTTAAAGGCCTACCAACTCTACAAAGGCTTCTTTTCGTAGTTCAAGCTATAATTTAGTAGTAACCATACTCGGACGGTAGGAATATTGTCGCCATTTTGGGGTGTTGTTTGAGACGCGAAGATGCTGTTTGTTTCGATATTTTACTAGAATTAGTATTATATTTTTCGTGTACCTGAGAAAATGACGCAATTTCTGCCTCCCAATTTGTTAGCACTTTTTGCTCCGCGTGATCCAATACCTTATTTACCACCGGTTAGCAAGCTCCCGCATGAGAAGAAAAATGGAGGCTATATCGGCGTTGGAGGTTTTCTTAAATACTTCGAGGTAACAAAAATCGATATAAACTTTCACATTGTACGCATACGTGTATTGCGGAAATGCCTTTTTTGTTCAAATACAGCCTATCGACATTTAATGATTTACGAAACGTAATAACGAAGGCGTAACGTACATTTTTTATAGGAACCCAAAGATACGCCACCACCGGTACGCGTGGAAACGAGAGAAGAACGCCTTGAACGCAGAAGAAGAGAACGCGCCGAGCAGGTGGCTTATAAGTTAGAGCAAGAAATTGCAGTGTGGGATCCTGCTGGTATTCCAAATGTAACAGCGGATCCTTTTAAAACCCTTTTCGTAGCTCGAATAGTGAGTATTTCTTACGAGTAGAGACGGTGATTTTCATATAACCTTGTCAATAAAACATTTTACTTCCTCTTTACGTTCTTATCGCATTTTTTTTTTAGAACTATGATACTTCAGAATCCAAACTTAGAAGAGAATTTGAGGTATATGGTCCAGTAAAAAAGGTACGTAAATAAAAGTTAGTTGGCTTTGAATTTTACAGATTGTTAAGATTTCTATTCGCTGTTTTAGATAGTGGTAATTCATAATACAATAAATGGCAAACCTAGGGGATATGCGTTCATTGAATATGAGCACGAAAGAGATATGCACTGTAAGTAAAACGCAAGAAACGTCAATCCCTTGTTGAGAACCTCAGTGAGTCCATAGTCTGGAATTTCACTTTACTTAGCGTCACTTCCAGCTAGTTATAGTGGGGCAGGGCTATAGTTAGGCTACCCATTTTCATTGGTACTAAACCAGACGGTATGGGGGGTCCCGCCATACATCCATGCAGGATTACCATTCTGTAAATGCATATATGGTAAACGATCAACTGAAAAAAGAAATATTGGCTGTCTTGATTAATGCAGTTTTTATCTTGTTCTTGGTACAGCGTGGTGGCCGCTGCCGGCAACTAGTGCCGTTCACTATTCCATGCAAAATCCCTGAACCTGCCTGATATGATAGGTTTGTATGTGTGGTAAGATCCAACATACAACAACGTTTGTTAGCGTCTATGCTTACCCTATTTATCTGATTTTGTTATATTTGCGGAATTTGAGTACCACCCCTCTGGGGGTTGCTGATAGTTACACTTTTAAAATATTGGGAGTCAGGACTCTTTTCCATTTGGGCTGAAACTCTTTTATTTTTAACTACACGGTTTGCAAAAGTTAGCATTCTACATTGAAATTGATTTTGTGGGCTTTTAGGGAAAAGGTTCAGGGACACGCTCTGCAAGCAGTTAAACTTCGCGTCTGTACATAAGGATAGATTGCAAATGTTATAACCAAACTATCTATATATATTATATAAAAATTATATATATAATATATATTTATGTACGTATATATTTATGTACGTATATATTTATGTACATACATACATACATACATATATATATATATATAGGTACGAATAAACAATGTTTAAATTTCTTCGGCTAAAATTTAACCACATTCTCTCTCAATAATACATTAACAATCATGCATCATTGGGTAAAACAATACACTTCATCGTGCCTTGGTTGTAGCACCTACTTTTTTTTTCTTGTAATGGGTGTATTATTAGAAGTACTTATAGGTCAAACTGTTCTCTCTTAAAATTTAAGTAGAAACGTGTACCAAGCGAATGTCGGGCATCATAAATGGACTCTATGACAAAAGATATTTTCTCGTTAGGTCTAGTACCAAATTGCATGTTCCAAACTAAACAATTGTTCTTTCTCGAGCATCTTATTTCGTCTCTATTTTCGTTTTATTAAAGTTTTAAATTAGTTAGTTATCATCTTATTTGGAAGGTCATCTAATCATTCTTTCTTAACCAATTGTTTACATTTAAGTCCTTGAACATATCAATTTCGATATAGAATACTAATTTATTCGAAAAATCTGGCTTCGGATTTTCATCTCGAATTAGTTAATTCCTTGGAAAGCGTGCATAGAAAATAATACGTGTATGTTCAAAAGGTAAACAAACGTTTTTCGTGATGATAAAGTTCCCCTTGTTAAACAAGAGAAAAACAAAAGCCGTTTAACGTTACGTTAAATTTAGTATATGATTAGAACACAATATAATATATAAAGCATAAAGCATACGGTACTTGCGCACGGTTTGGTCGTAAGTAGAAAAAAAAGCGCACCAGGTAAATGCAAAGTAAACTTCTTCGGAGATTGAACGAACATATGAAGACTGGGCACCTTCCCAATGAATAGCATACGCGCTGGCCTACTCTATGCTCGCGAGTCTCTTACAAGTTCATTTCACGATTAAACGTACTTCTAAGATTTGTGTTAACTTCCGTACGTAAGTAGCCGCGGTAGGTATTTTTGTATCTGCTATACTTTTTGAAATTTACAAACGTAGATTTAAGGTACCGAAAAATCCGTACATTTTATTACTGATTCATGCCCCGCGAATATAACGTAGACTCGTGATTTTATACGGTAAAATGGTCATTACGGTACGGCATCGGACCTTCTTCTAGAAACGTAGCGAACACGATCTCGGAATATTCGACGCTTTGTACGCTTTGTACGCTTTATACATAAAGAAACGCAATCTCATCATTCGTGTATATATATACATATATATATACATATATATATATATATATATATATATATCGATATATATATGTATATATATATCGTGAATACAGAAATTAACCAGTCTCAGATTCGAGCATTCTCGTTTCTTGATGGTACGTACATTTTACTTTATAAAAGAACGCACGTTATAATTGGTACGTGTATAATCAGGAATAATATGTGCCGATACCTTACGACCTCAATCATTTCTGAAAAAATAGTAACAACTATTAGTTTGGATAATATCGTTGAGGCAATAATATGAAATCTGACAGAAATAGAAATAATATCGGGAAAAAAAAGAATCATGTGTATAGGAAATACAGCGAATGCATTCGTTCGATACTCGATTTATTATCTCTTTTGTGTTTTTAGTATCGTTTTTTAAGACTGTTCTTGTATTCGTGTCTGTATATTTTTCATTTGTACTTGAAAGAAAATTGTTGAAATTTCACGGTTCGTGGAAAAAAGCCTTTTGAAGAAGATATTTTCTTAGTTGCGATATTCGCACTGTCAAGTCTAAAGATTGAAGTCTTTTTAGAGTAAAAAATCTTTTCTGCCACCTCAGATTTATTTCCTTGGGACATAGAAGTCCCATAGTTTACTAAATAGTGAATGTGGGATCGCGAGCAAATGGTAATTTTCAATCGGTACTTCTAGCTGCTTATAAGCATGCCGATGGTAAGAAAATAGATGGTCGCAGAGTGTTGGTGGATGTCGAACGTGCCAGAACCGTGAAAGGGTGGCTTCCGCGAAGGCTGGGTGGTGGACTTGGAGGAACGCGAAGAGGTGGACCAGACGTAAATATTAAACACTCTGGTCGGGAAGACAATGAAAGAGAACGAGAACGGTATCGTTTGGAACGAGAGAGGGAGAATTCTGGACGCCTTGATAGAGACAGGTAAACGTTCATACATATGTAAATTTGTAATCTTTTGAACGTAAAGAAATGTACTAAATTCTTTTATATATTCCTATTTTGTGCAGAGATCGCGATCGCTTGGATAGAGAACGTAGAAGGTCTCGCGAACGTAAAAGAAGGACAAGAAGTAGATCGCGCGATCGAAAACGTAGACGTAGCCGTGATCGCTTACCTGATCCGGATATTGAAGAGATTCAAAGAGACGAACGACCACGTGACAGGAGAGATCGAGATCGTGAACGTGAGCGTGATCGGGATCGTAAGAGAAGACGTTCCAGGAGTAACGAACGCGATCGCGATAGGGACCGTAAGAGGGACAAGCGTGATCGTGATCGCGAACGTAGAGATAGAAAAGATCGGAGTGATCGTCAGGATGAAGATACGAAAGAAATCCGAGTCAAAGAGGAACCTATGGATGGTATATTTTTCTTAATCTATTACCATGTGCTCGTTTAAATTAGTTAATTCGTTGGAATATTAATTTCCTTACGAACATTTTTCAGATTACCCTGACTATAGTAACACTTTCTCAACGTCTGGATCATACTTTACCGCTGTAAAATACGAAGATGATAATGACCAAGAAGTAGAAGAGAAATACAGAATTCCTGAAGGTCGTCCAGATCCCCCTCCCTACAATAACTATGATTCCGTACAAGACTACTGATCTCGATGATATCACTCATATTGTTCTTTTTCGTTACCACGCACGTCATGATGAATTAACGCAATTGCCAATAATATATTGTATTTCCTACTGATATTAGTGTAACATCGAATCAACTACATTGAGTATTTAGTTTCTGTAGAATCTACAGCGACCAGGTACTCAGTAAGGATATTGCAAGGTAAGCAGATTTGGATTATTGATTTATATGCAATTATTTTTACTTTGTTGATTCGGATTTTTATATATTTACGATTGGTACCAAGGTAATTTCGGTAAACAAATCTAGGCACATATGAAATATTATCAGAATTACGTTCACGAATTTCAATCATTGTAGCAGTTTGTGTGAGACCTCGCAATATGGAACTGGTAGGTTTATAGACATGCGAACTTTTTTGCGACTACGATAATTCCAATATTCTCTAAATGTGTACATACCTTCACGACTGCTACATGTATATTTATATATATATACAAATAAAATAAATGACACACTTACGTTTATTCGTTATCCTGACATTTATTTTTGGTTTTCATAATTTGTGAAACTGAAAAGTAAATATTTGTGTAAAGACAACTTATATGCATGATTTTAACATTTATATATCTGGTACGTTTCGATAAACTTAACTGATAGTTGAACAAATTGTACTAGATTATACTTGTTGTGTAGAACATTTACGAAGATTTATGAAATATGACGTTTGTGTTGATGTACGTATGTACATATATGCATGTACCGGACGTTGAGGTATCGAACCAGAGTTATCTTTGGTTACATCTACCGTATATGACCGGATCATCGCGTATTAACTGGACCAAATCATTCCGGTCTCTTACCTGTGTATACGATGTCAATACCAGGATTAAAAATAGTGGAAACTTCCAAGAAAATGAATTACAACGATAAAATTATTGTACTTTAAATAAATTTGTTTAGGTAATTGTATTGTAGGTATTCTATTACGAGAAATTGTACAATTTTTTTTTACAATATATTATTCTTAAACTTTACGTCAATTGGAAAAATCAAATCATAAAAGAAATACCACATGCGTGAATGAAACGGATTTCGTTTTTCTTTATCTATTACTTACTTGTTTTCTCCTCCATTTTCTTATTATTTTTGTATTCATTGTAACATTCACTGTAACCGTTATTCTTGTATATTATTGGAAAAAGCGCTATACAAATTATTAAATGTCAAATGTTATAACTTATGGAACTATCTACCATTCAGAATTGGCGCCACTGGTTGGTTGTCGAACTCCGGTGCATAGCGCTACTGTAGATGTATGGCGCTTTTGACATTTTTGAAGGAAGTTTTTTATCTTCTCGTCGTGTGCTTTGAAAAAATACAGATCAATATATCGACGGTCATCGTTACGGAAACGAAATTCGTACAAATAATTTCGATTTATCTGAATCTTTATCTTTAATCTTTAACTTCGAGACTCTGAATTTAATACTTACATCGTATGACACCAGTGAAATTACATCACTTGCTCCAGAAAATTAATGGCTTGTCCAATTTCTTTGTTAAATGTAAGTCGAATTCATGTCTACTTTACAGAAAATAAATCGCTGTTTCCGAATATGCATTAATTAATTTGATGCCGTAGAAATAAAGGACGAAGCAAAAAGAGAAGTGTGATTCGGCGAAATAAATATTAATTGAAAGCAGATATGGTAGGTGTTCAGAAACGTCAGACTAGAGGGAGCAGGAATTCCTTATCCTATTTGCGTGATGTCACAGTCTGATGCCAACTAGCTCCGCCACATTAAGCGCTCGTTACCCGGAAATTACAATTCCCCTGCAATAACTCCGAATTGCTCCTGATTCGACATCGTCGCCTATCGTTCACCAGTCTAAAAATCAGCCTGGCAAATTGTGTCGACTTTATGATGTTATTCTATTCGAACAGTTGCACGAGTTTTCTCGATTCTTCTTCGAGCGTGTCGATAATCGATTAGCTGCAGGAGCTCGAAGAAGAGATTCTCAGTTCAATCCTATCGAATATCACTGGACCAGACAATCTTGGAGACAGCTATATAATATCTGGTACTTTTTCTTCTCTTTTTTTTTAATTTGTCTAAAAATGTATAAACGTTGTGTACGAAATTTCAATGGTCGAAATGTACATGAAATTGAGCTTATTTTTTGTTTTGCAATTAAAAGTTACTTGAGATAAAACAATTTTAGGAATACGCTTCAATGTTGCTTCGTTCGAGAACAAAAGCAGATGATCGTGACAGCGGGACACGCAATGAAATAGTTTAACAAGAAACAGTTGGTCGAATTAACCGCATATTTTCTTCGGCCCGATAAATTGGAAAACCGCAGGCGTAAGTAACTTAAAAAGCGGTTCGCCTCGTTTCTCAACTCAATGCCTCCTACCCTCCGCCGTAGAGTGCTTAATCATTAGCGGTTCCGAGTTTGGATCGGTTTCTTGTCGTTGGTGATAACGCCATTAACGAATGCCACTTTCCTACTGGAGTTGCTATTCTATTAATAAACTTCACGCTAACGTTTCAGCACGGAAAAGGTTTATTTAGTCGAGACAATAGATTTGTGAAATTTTATTGCCCTTAATTAAGTCGTATAAAAGAAATCGAAATTATTTACAATCAAGGTCAATGTACGTTTCGTTGATTTCAACTTTGAATCTGAAAATTTCGGGTAAAAAATTTGAATTCAGGAACTTGATATTCATCCGGAATATTCTTTCCAACGACACCTTTGTACATGAAATCATTTCGCTTTGAAATTGCTCGGTAGAAAAATAACTTCCTGTTCTCGGTACGTCGAAACAATTTCTTACGTAGTTTGGTATTAAAGCACTATGGTATTAATAGCACGTTTATTGTACTATTATTGCGACTTATTTGCTTGCGCCAAAAAACCTGCACAAAACGTTCGACGCCATCAAGTGGAATGAAACGTTCGATTTATACGGCGATAGCCGTTGATTCTTCGGTAACATTAAATTTCATTAATTTTTTCGGTCTTTTTGTAAACTGGGGCAAAGCGTATCTCTTTGGTGCATCGCTCGTATCCGTGACCCACGATTCGGCATCGTAAACCGAATACGACTTGAAGCTCCGCGGTAATTCTGTTTCATATAACTTTAAAGTCGATTCGATTGCACCGCTCTGCGAGCTTATTTCCCTTATCGAGCTTTCCGGATAAAAATTGCTTGCCGATTAATCTTTCTAAACGGTATTACTTGCAGGAGATACAGGACCTCTCGTGAAACGTACATACTTGCTTTGAGCGCGCTCTCTGTACTGTTTCAATTCAACGCTGCATAAAGTTCTGACGTCAGTTTTGCTGTTTGATCAAACGCAAAAAATTTTCTTTCAGGAACTGCCGTCTTCGAGCATCCGACGCGTCCGCAACCGGAACAAAGCGAGGAAAACGCTTCTTGGTTTACTTCGCTATAAAACAACGAGCAGATAGAACGTCGATTCGTCTTGAACGAAATTCGATGGTTGGGCAAATTATCGCACACGAATTATCGGCTGCGAGATTTAAACAGATGCTGCGATAGAATAGCATCGCGAATCTTTTATCAGCCTTTGTACGAAGATCAATTATTCGCATTTACGATCGATCTGACCATTCTGTAACGAATATATATATATATATATAGGATATATCGGGATACCAGGAGGGAGCGCGGAGAGGCAAAAGCTGAAATAGAAAAATGGTAAAAGCAGAGCTAACGGAAGCGATGTGATAACGGTGTTAACGGAGCTACGATGTGTGTCGAGTAACGAATATCTTCGAACGCGCCAGGGATAATTAAAAGCAATTTCTTAATTGCGCGAATTCGTATTATCGGAGACGGTTACGCGGAGGAACGTGCAGGCAGCTTCCTACCGAGAATAATTTTATTCTTCTAAAAGAAGCACGGAGAGCGTAACATGTTCGTTAAGATAACGACGAAAAGAAGGAAGAAGGGTAAAAAAAAAAAAAAAAAAAACGATAGAAAGATGAAATCAAGAGCCAGCGAACACTTGTGGATGAGATACGCCGTGGGCATCGGAGAGAGGTGAAACGAGCAAGTGAAAACGAAGAGAGAGGCAAAAGGTGAGCATGGAATCGGTGCACTCGAGCGGGGCGAAGAACGGAAGAGGGAAACTATAGAAAAGAAGCGTAGCAGCGCGGGAGACGGTGAAAGACGATCCGAGGGCGAGAAAGAGAGAGAAAAAGGGAAAACGCGTATGGTGTTCAGGAGGTTTTCGGCGGCAGAGGGGAGAGAGCACTGCACGGCACGGAACGGCGCAGGTGTGCGCCGGTAGCCCGGTCGCTGGCATGGTATTCCGCACGCCTTAGGTGCGCGTGTGCGCCGAAAGAACGACAGTATGAAGATCAAAGCGTGTGTGGGTGCGCCTGTGCGGCACACAGGCACGAAACCCTCCAGTTTGATCGCGAAAGAGCGACGAGAGAACGCTAGTACGGGCACACTGAAAGGAGAGACGGTTGGTACTAGGAATCACACGGATGGAGAGAAAAGGAGAGAGTTAGCGACATAGGACAAAGTATAGTTTGGGCCGTGTGGGCCGTAGGTGTTGAGACAGGAAAGAGTAGGGATGAGACTGAGAGAAGATAGTAGGCGAGAAGATAGATAGGCAGGCAGGCAGGCAGGCAGGCAGGCAGGTAGTCAGGCAGGCAGGTAGCGATGCAGGCAGCGAGCCAGATGGCGAGGGTAGGAAGCAAAGTGGGCGGTCGAAGGGGTAGTAACGGATAGTAAGGGGAGTCGGGGGTGTTCGGTAGGGGATGCCGGAGGTGGCGGCGTACAGGGGGCGGCAGGCTGGTGGTGCGTCAGAGCCTGCAGTGAGCCCGGCAGTGAGGCGAAACGTTGGGCTCCGCGCGGGAGTCTCGTGGCCGCCCGCCTTTTCTTTTAAGTCGGGGTGCCTTTTTCCTTACACCCACCCCCGGCCCTCTTTTCGTCGCCCTCGCAGATCTACGGACCCATCGTCGCTCTATTCTCAAAGCACGCGAGTACCTCGCTCCGACTCGTCGCCGTAATCGTTTCGCGTACGATCTCGTCACGGTTCGTTCTTCTGGTTCCATATCTTTTCTTCCGATTTCTAATTTTTTTTTTTTTTTTTCGTTGCCTTGGTCTCATCGGTTCGCCATGAGATTAGCCGTGGAGAGATGGTCCGGGATGCGATTCGCAGGGTGATTGGATCGCATTTGCAGGAGCACGCACACAGGGGGAACTAGAGGGGAAAAAGAGGAGAGAGAAACGGAGAAGGGGATAGAGACGGGATTCTCGAGACGGGACGGTGATACTCGCGGGGACACCGTGAACGGCAGTTCGCTGCGGCACCGAAGGATCCGAGCAGGAAGACCGGTGGTGCGTGACCTCCGGCTCTAGCCACATGATACCGTGTTCGGTGCGTGCACGATCTCGTTACGGTTCTTCCAACAAGAAGAGGATATCGTGCGTTTTCCTGGTGACCATCGCGACCTATTGATGGTATCGGTGGGTCGGTGCCGGTGTCGTTCGTCACGGCAATACCTCGGCGCTCGGTGGCGAAAAAGCAAGATTCGCGTTTCGTTTAGCGGCTGTTCGATGCTCCGAGTGAACGAAGAAAGGGAGGAGAGGTGCAACGTGATCCGGTAGCGCGCGGCGACGTTGCCAATGTCAATGTTAACAGTGCTTGGAAGACGGTCACGGTGATTATCGTTCTTCTACGTACACGCATTTTTACATCTATGTGTTCCCCTTGGCTCGACGACGGAACGCTTGCACCAGTGGATATACAGAGTGTGAGAGGTAAAAAACGAAGAAAACAAGCAGCCACGAGCGTAGCACGGAAGGGCGGAGAACAGTGGGACTTTGGTTAGGGTATTCGGAGGAATGGTCGCGATCGAAGAGTTCGGGTGGATCGAGGAGGATCGAGAGGTCGAGACGATCCGATTTCTTGAAAGGAGAGGAACAGAGGTGCCGCGTGTGCTTCTCTTGCCCGCGACCTCTCTCACGCACCGCCAATGCGGCTGAGATCGCGCGATCTCATTGGCTGCAATCGTGCCGTGGTGTCGGCGATGGGTACGTCCAAGTTCGATGCTCGTGTTTGACCGAGGGGTACGCGCGTATTTTCTCTGTCACGCTTCTTCCTTTCGCTCTCTTCGAGTTCCTCTCCTCGACGAACGTTCCTTCGTCATCTGTGGTTTCTCCCAATCTTCGCCGGCCGCTTCTTCTTCTTCTTCTTCTTCTTCTTCTTCTTCTTCTTCTTCTTCTTCTTCTTCTTCTTATTCTTCTTCTCCTTCGATGTTCTCCCGCGGATCTAACGCGTTTCTCCTAATCGTCCGCCGGTATCAGCTTCACGAACACCGGTCGCCCAGTTTCAGTTGGAACGCGATCACGAGCGCGTAACGCGGCGTGTTTATATTTCTCCGTCGTTGATGTTGCCTGTGTGTCGTATCGTGCGATTGCGTGAACGGTAGAACGATTTCCCTGTGTAAATCACTCGGACGATAGCGATCGAGCGCGCGGGCAGACCATCGCAACCCAGCTAGCTCTATGAACGTTCCAAGACGAATCGGGCGGCGTTACTCGCGAAAGCAATACACGCTCGAGTCGCGTTCAACCTAAACGTCGCGGGCTAAACAACGATCATGGTTGACTATCGCCGCGACTCACGCGACCGTCCAACAGTTTGAACCTTCGAACGTAGATACGCGATGTCGACGTTTCCTTAATGGTAAAACTTAAGTTCGTTACCGAGCATCTGTCGAGCTGTATTTCAACGCGGTGTTTCATCCTCGCCAATCGAACGTGCGATATTTCTCTTTGTTACTCCGGTCGCGAAGCTTTCGTTTGAACGCGAACCCGTTAGATATACGTGGTCGCGATCGAGTGTGGCTATCTCGACCGGGAAAAGGACGTGGCAAGGGAAACGAAGGGAAGGGAAGGCATAATCAAGGTCGTTGATTCCCGCTTTGCTTCACGCGAGCAGTTACTTCGGTGCACCGGCAGTTTTTCATGCCACGCGAGCCGATAGTTCTCGTTTGACGATTTCCACACGTGTACGTTTCGCCTGCACAATCGATACACCGCTGTGACTATTCGCCGAGTGTCGTTAAAGCGCGTCGTGTGCGATTTTCGTACAACGCCTACGTCTTACCTTTATACTTTGCCCCGTCTATCTACTTCCGCTTTTTGATTCTCGACATTGCCTTTATCTCTCCTTTATCTCGTCACGAACGAGATGAACTGTTACGCGGTCACGAGACCAGTTTAAACGCGAAGAATGAAATTCTCGTATAATCTTTACTACCCCGGCCAATAACCTTGGCTGAGACTGTGTGTGTGTGTATATACACACACACACATATATATATACACACACACAGACACAGACACAGACACAGACACATACACACGGATATATTTTTTTACTCCTCTTTACGGCTCTATCCGTCTCGCTACGCTTATTTACTTACCCTTCGACCACTTTCTGCACTCTGTTCACCCCCCTTCTTTCTATATTCAAGGGACTCCGTTACGATACTCGCGGCCACTTCCTCTACGTTTGTTTTGTATTTATCCATTTTAAGTTTCGAGTTGGAGCGCTTCGAGCTCGTCTCGTACGGCGGATACAGCCGAATATAACGATACAGCCGAGACAGCGGTATCTCGTAGAAATTTCTCGAGCGTATGTACACGTACGTTCGAGGAAGCTTGGATACGTCCTTGGACGAGGGAACGACTCAGGCTGTTCGTTTATAGCTGTTTATATATGTTTATATATGCTCGAACGGAGTTTTCAAGGTCGAAATATATTCAGCCGGAAGACCGCAGCTTCGTACATTTCCGTTCGTCCTTTTTCAACGTATCGAGCAGTCGTCATCTTCGATAGCGGCTGTTTACTAAGTTTCAAAGCGCAAGCCATAGTAACGCGATCTCTGTAACGGCTCTGTCCGTTTCGCGCGGTTAATCGACCTTAATTCGTTAATTTGCCAATCGGACACGAACGGCGTAATCGCGTCGCGATTAGGGAAAAGATATCACTCGGTTTGGATTTATCAGCTCGTCTGTTAATTCGGCAGGCAGGCTCTATCGCGTGCTTTCAACTCCCGACAGAAATCGCGATTCATCGTCCTTCCGACACGTGGCAATCGGCGGCTTTTTATTCGACAGGCTGTCATCCTCCCCTTCGCGCCTCCTCTCTTTGCATTTGTCTCTCTGTCTCGGCCCGTGGACCACGTTAGAAAACGACCTGTGGCGTTTCTAGCGATGCCAGCCACGCTGCTGTTCCTCCGTCAAAGCGATAATTAGTCGGGCGGCGCCGGGCACGTAACTTCGAATGCGACTTCGCGAGGAAGCTTTTAATTCTCTGCAACGCGTGATAATTCTTTCGTTTCCCTCTTCCGAGTCACACGTTGCGAGAACTTTCGTACGAGCAGACTGTCGTTTCGCTTCCCGACAAACGACAGAGAACAGTCCGTGGTACTGTTGATTCGCCGTTTTCTCTCTCCTTCTATCCCGCCAAGACACGCGATTCGTTTACGCGTTTACGAACGACTTTCGCGCAACGATCTAGCGATATGACGCGTCGTGTGAGAGGAAAATTAACGGAGACGCAGGATACGCGCGAGCCGAGTATTTTAAGCTGCTTGACGATTTCACAGATGGCAGTCGTTGGGTGGAGGCGAGCAAGGGGCATCGTCGCGATTAATCGGCATTAAACTCGCGCGGAAATGTCGATCCGAATCGACTGGCGGAGGAAGATCGAAATCGAGCTTGTGCGTGGCTGCGTATCTTCGTCGTGGAGAAGAACGACCGTGCGGCTGGCTTCGGGCCGATACAAATCTAGCTAAAAAGCGTGAACGTGAAAACCAGGTGGAAGTGGGGACCGAGAGCAGAAGACAGACAGGAAGTGAGGAAGGAAGGAAGGAAGGAAGGAAGGAAGGAAGACTGAAGCGGGTGACGAAGACGCTTCGTAGTGAAATATTCGCGGTTTTGATCATATTCTCGTGTGCGGTGCAAGATGAGCTCGCGACGCCGTGACGGCGGCTGAAGCGCGAAGACGCCGAGTGGCTCGTACAGCAGCCCTCGATTCCACCTGCCGACTCTCTTTTTCTCTTCGTTCTCCACGTCGACGAGACACCGCACCGCTCGGTACACCTGCACGCTTCGTCGCTTATCTGCTCGGCTTCACCGATTCGCCGCCCGACGAAGGTGAGAATAATCCCACGTGGGAAACGAATCAGACGAACATCGCGAAATACAGGACCTTCCATTGTTCGTAGATTTCTGTTCCGTGTCGTTTCTTTCAAGCACTCGCCGTCCCTTTAGCGTTACAGCGTTCACGAGCATCTCGTGATCGTTCCACCAGGATTCCATGGTCTTTGAATAGCGTGCAGTCGCTTCAACAGCACGATGCAGTTTCTTCGAGTATCCGAACGCCGGTCGCGTGTTTCGCGTTAATCTAGAAAAACGTACCGCCCTTTTAGTCGCTGCGAAGAGGCAAACTTTGCATCCAGCAGATACGCGGCAAATTTCGCGCGACTGAAACAATTGTTCTCTCTCGAGTCGGACCGAACTTGCTTGAACACCGATCCGTGTATCTAATCACCGAAACGTTCCCGTTGCCACCGAGAAATCTCATCGATCGCGACAACTTTTCCGCCGCAATTAGACCGTAGTTTGCCCGGGATTGTCTTACACTTCGCTTTGTCTTTTCCTCGTTCGATCGATAGCAACGTCGATGGAGTTCGAATTCGTCGCGGTTCGGCAAATCGAAAGTTCAGCCGGCTCGTTCGCTGGCCAACCGTGCCACCGTAGTTTCTATCCGCCCGCAAATTGATAGTTCCCCCCTTCGGTCGGATCGCCGTTCCTTTGTCGCGCGACAAGAAATCTCTGCATATAACGAGATTTTTCCCGTTCCTGAAAATAGGAGTGGTCGGTGGCTCGTAAATTCCGTCTGCCCATTTCCTACCCCCACGTTGTCCCAGCTGAATTACGACTGCGAAAAATGGCATTAATTCCACGGAGAAACGGATTAATTTCGTCGGGACCTGGTTAGCGTTTATGTCGCGGTGCGATTGCTTGTTTTCGCGTCCGTCGACCTTGCTATGTTCAATCTGCGTGGCCAATTGAACGCGAGCTGTGACGATGGATGTAATCGAGCGAATCGCATTCCAAGACGCGCTGGTTGCTTGATTGTTGAAAATCTTCAATATTTCCTGGTTAATCGGACGCGACAAGTGCGTCGCATTCGCGTGAGATGCCCGTTACGATGGGCAAAATTTCTGTCACAGTGCCAAAAATAACTGAATTAACATAAGCTCTACTTTTTTGATTATCGTTGCGCGAATCTCTGGATATTTTCCCGTATTACGAAACACACGCGTCCGATGCAGTACGCCTCGAAACCTGTTTGTTTCGCGCGTTTCAAGCTGCGCTTCGTGGCGTGTAATTTTTCGTATTCGAACGCGCAAGAATTAGTCGTACCTCTGATCGACGCGACGCGCGCGAATATTTTTTAATTGGCACATCTGGCAAGCTTGTTAGAAACTTTCGAGAATTATCGTATCCGTGGTTTCTATCGTGCGAAGGTAATTAGCGTCGTTCATGGTACACGAGCTGGTACACGAGGGAATTCCGTTTACAAAGAGGCTGAAAATTGTATGCACGCTCCTTGCAAGAGTGTCACTCGATAGCTTCTTTGTGTTCGAGGCTTCTATTTTATAACGAGCGACCCTAGATAAATAGCTATAGTTAACCTTTGTCTGCGGCCTTAAACTGGAGTTTGCCACTTCCATTGTTTACGGCTTGTAATCTCCAGCCTCGATTTTTGTAGCTTTCCGGAAAATCCGGCATTACGCACGCTCTTGTCAAGAGACACGCGTCACGAAGTAGCTTCTCGACTCGTGAAAATTCACGGAATCGTGCACTGGTTCGGTGTCTTGTGTCGCTCTTCGTTCTCCTTGCCTCCGCGATTTGTCTCGCGTGCTCTTCAGAAACCGTAAGATCCAAGAGCAGTTTGTCGACTTTCGATTGCGATACGTAAATGGCAGCGATATGTAAAATTTAATTGTCGGCCGTTAGGAAGTTTGACGAGGCTCGGTGAGCGATTTGGCGAGATGGTTAAACAAAGTTCGAAAGTCCTGTATTTCGGCGACGCGCTGGTAGTTAGACGAGCGACGCGACTAAGGCACAAGTCGCACTCGATATGGTTAAAACTTTGTTCCATTGCCTGCAACGTACTTTGCCTGGATTCGATAGAAGCGGCACGCAGGGATAAACTAAAAAGCGCCTTTGTGTTCGCAGCGAAGGCCACGAGTAAAGCCGTGAAAAAAGAACCGGGACGACACGGAGCCACGAAGAGACGTAGGATTGCAAAAGGAAGGGAGGCGGAAGGGAAGAGGGAACGAGCCGAAGCCGAGAGCTAGCAAGTGGAAAAAGAGAAGAAAAGGAGTAAAACGCGGAGCAAGGTATCGTCGCAAGCAACGGTGCACGAATAAGACGAGCGATCGAAGAGAGGAGCGGTTAGGTGGTTCGGCGACGAGCTTCTTCGTTCGTGGAATGCGGATCGGGGAAAGGTGGTGCGGGGCCGAAAAAGCCTTGTGAAGAAACTAAGGATTAGATGGTGGAGGTGCTGGAGAGGCGGGCTAGGGAGCCTACGGGGCCGATCAAGGCACCTCGCACCTACCCAGGGCCTGGCAGCCCTGCGAACCGCGTCCTCGCTAGAGTGCACTCGCAACCGCGTCGGCGGCTGCGCCTCTCCTACGTTCTTTTGCAGGATGATCTCTTAATTTCGAGGCTGCTCGCTCTTGTTACCGATTGTTATTCGCCGCGGCAGCAGGCCAAGAGAGGCGAAGCGGCGCAGCTTCCTTCGAATTCACTAGCCATCGAGGACATTGGTGGCGCGGACCTCTTCGGCTTGCAGAGGAGGCTGGAGATCGAGGTTGTGGCCGCGTGGCGGTCCGCGAGCGGAGTTGCGGGCGGCGGGTACGAGCGCGCGGAACGCTCGATTTCTGAACGCGGTGGTGGAGAATCGGATCGGCTACGGATCGAGAAAGTGTGCTGCGAGGAGAACAAGGTGACAAGGGGGGAGGATAAGTGGTGTTGGGAGGAAGTGGTGCCGCAGAAGAGAGGAGTGGTTTCGGCCGGGCCAGAGGATCGTGCGGAGCCCAGGAAGGGCTCCTTAGGAAGGAGCGAGACTGGCGAGCGCAATGTGGCAAAGCGGCGGCATGGGCGCCCATGCGGCCAACAATCCATGGATGAAATTAATGGGCATTGTCCACAAGGAGAGGAGGCATCACGATTCGGGCTCTGCCGCTGCCGCCGCTTCCGGTGTTCAGGGCTCTGCGACTACTGGCAGCAACGATCGGACGCTCAATCAGTGAGTCATACCACACTCCTACACTTTTCTTTCTTCTTCTCTCTTTTTCTTACCACTTTTAGTTTCCCCTTTATAGAGGAACTTTTTAGCGCGCGCGATCAACTTTGCGCCGTAGATCCGTCTCTAGTTTACGACCGAATGGAGCGGGCTTTCGCCCGAGGTAGTTCGTATTCAAGCAGAGTCGAGCATACTTCTCCAGCGGAGAATACCGCTCGAATACGCTGCGTTTGTTGGTTTGCTCCGTTCTACGAGTTCGAATCCAATCGCCGTTCTACTTCCGTACAAGCGCGACCATGTCGCGCTAATCATTTTTATACGGAAGAGGAGCAGTCGCTCTTTCCAAGCTAGCCATCGTAGTTCCCAGGCCTTTTTCCCCTCGAAAGGGTTTAAGCAAGAATCGCGATCTCGCGAAATTACGCGGAAAATCGCGGTGATAGCTTTCACGGCTAGAAGAACACCTCCGCGTTTCTTACTATCAGGGGATGATTAATCGAAAGCAAATGCGGATAATTTAACATTATTTTCCCACTCGCTTAGCCGGCCTCTTTTTATCTCCTCTCGCGGGGCTTTGCGCAGCCTGTCGCGGCAATCTAATAAATTACAACTCAATCGCGACGTCAGGATCTGCAACGGGATCGAGTTTCTCTCACCCTCTGCTTCCTTCGTCGATACAGCCGCGCAACGTTCAATTCAAAGAAACGAGCCGTCAGCATCTTAGCGCTCTTGTTCAAGAGAATCGTCGGCGCGACGATCCCTAGAAAATCTCTCTGCCGTTTGATCACACGCGTTCGTAATATCGATCGCACGTTCGGTCGGTGGCTGCCAAACTGGCCAAAGAGGTCCAGCCGTGTAATGAAACCGTCGAGTGAAAAAAAGCGCTTGAAGGTAAAGCACCGTTTTCGCGTGGACGAAGGGTTCTATGCACGTAGCTTATCCGGAGTAGGTTGTCGCGTTGATCGCACGGAAATATTTCTCGTGGTCTGGTATCGGACAGTAGATTAAAGGTGAATCGCGCAGGCAAGGGGTGGCGAAGGATATCGCCGATATCGGAAGCGTCTCGAACAAAGCTGATAACCGTGTACAATGGCTTTGGCTTTATTTGCCCGAGCAAAAAAACTGCTGCAGGATCTTTTGCTGGTTTCGCGTCCTCTCCCTCGATACGTCTATCCGGGCATTGTCGATTTTGAAAAATCCACAGACAGGCATCGGCCTTTTTGTTTCTCTTTCGCCCCGTTTTCAACGATGCCGGTCGACGAGTCGTCGAGTGTTTCCCTCGGCACCGCTCTGACAATGCCACGTCGCTTGCTGCTGCTCCACCACTTCCGCAACCGCTGTCGCATACAAACGCAGTATCGTGGCGCAGTTAGTCCGCGTGCCGGAGCGAGTGTTGCCACGATTAAAAACCACCCTTCCTCGCTTTTCCTTTCTTCTTTCTATTCGTCTCTTTTTCGTCCTCGAAGGGTTTAGGTTGCCACCAAGGCAAACAACGATCAAGGGATGCAGAGATGGGCGGCAGAGGGACGCAGGCATCGCTTCTCCGCCATTCACAACGCCTCCCCTTCTTCCATTCAGCTCCAGCCGCGAGACCTACTTGTTTCCTGATAAATACTCTCTCTTTGAATTTCAAGTCTGTTATTCCGAGCGATCTTTCGGTTCGAAAGAAGAGAGGTCGTATTCGTAGAGGCCGTCCACCGATTCGCTGCCAGCCGAACATTTCGCTCGCGTTCCGCCTTGGCTCGACTTCCAACCTGGACTAGTCCTTTGGAAAGACTAACCCATTATTCGCGTATGACCTCCTTCTTGCGCGTTTCGATGCTCCTTGAACGCGGAGAAATACCAACGAGGTATAACAGCTTCGCTTCGTCCAGAGTCTAGGGTTTCGGAGCAACTGCAATTTTCCGCATGATAGATTAGAATTCCGATATCGAAACGTCGCGGCTACTCCTGTCTTCCAGGTTCGGTTGTCGTTAACCGCTTTGACTAGCTTCTCACGTTTTACGATATACAAATCTTGGCCGTTTTCGTTTAGCACCTGCTTCGTAACGATACTGGGCCACGCTCGGCAAACTCATTCCGGACCGGGCATTAAAGGATAGCTAATTTCCTTTTTCGAATTCGCTGCAAGCGCCGGCTGCGTTTCCTATGTAAATTCCACCCTGCAGATCCGCTAGACTCTGGCTAATTTTTCTAGCGCTTTACTCGAGAAATGTTAGGTTGTACGGAAAGTTTCTTTCGTTTTATCAGGAAACAATAGACGCACGACATTTGTCGTTTTCCATCATTTTACTAAATTACGTATGACCCATTTTGTTCCGTTCCGATTATCACGGTCATACGTAATTCGATAAAATAATATGAAACAAAAAACGTCGTGCATCCGTTGTTTCTTTATAAAACGAAAAGAACTTTCCTGACAACCTAGTATCTATCAAATTTCGCTTGGAACAATACTTCGTTTATTTTACGATATTACGCGAAGGCGCTGTATTTCGATGAGACGAGAAATATCTTCTCCGGCTGCGTACTTTAATTAGCAATTCCTGATTAGCGCGATCTTCCGGAGGAAGCAATATCGCTTTAAAGAAGAAACGAGCATCCTTTCGGGATTCGAATTGCCGTCACTCGATCGTGGCCGTGGCTTCGCTATCCGTGGCTCTTTCTCGTTTCCGTACGACCTTCCTCTCTCGCCTTGCTGCCCGTATCGTTAGCCAAGTGGGCCACTACGGTCAATTCTCTTCGTGAATTCGTTTTATCACGTATTTATTATTAAGACGATCTTGAAAATTGCAGTTGCTTCGCTCGACCGATTCCTACGCGTTCCTACTTAAACTTGATTTCTCGCACTCAATGCAATTGAGAATACCTTCTCCCTGCGGATAATTCAATACGCGTCGAGTATCGAATTGTGCACGCTACTCGCACTCGCCGATTCCGTGCGAACTAATACGTGGTGATTTTTATGGAATCGTATTGTAACGCGTCGGTGCGGCCTATCTATTATACCTATAGTTACCGTAATCCTGTGAGTGCAATTAACTGCCCGTTCACGTATTTACTTTGCCATTGGTAATATTAATCTACGCGAAAATCTTCTCTCCCTCCCTCGGTGTCTTTCGATTTAACCGTTTGAGTCGCAAGCAGCGCGATCGCGCTCTTCCGATTTTGTGTCGAAGAATCCCAGTACGTTTTGCTACGGACGACTCACGGTATTTTGTATTTCATTGTTATCTTCTGAATAACTTTTATTGAACAAAACTTGAAGTATTTAGAAACCAATAGTACGCATGTATAATAATAGAGATGTATTTCGTAAAGTAAGAAACACGAGTCGCTTGTTTCTCTTCGCAATCGACCAAGACAAGCGCTATCGCGCTGTTCGCGATTTCTCGACAGTGTTTTTTCGATAACCCTCGGGACTCAAACGGTTAAGAAACCATCATTCTAATACGAGCGCGTTGTCGTACACGTCGTATCGAACAGTATATTACTTTTTTAGCAATTACGTTCGAGAAATGAACGCGAGTAAAAAAAGAAAGAAGACACGAGGTAATTTCGTGGATTTTATAACGGCAACGTTAACTAGGAAACCGTACGTACTTGGAGAAATGTTCGAAGATGATTCGTCCCGGTCAGACGACTCAATCAATGAATTAGGCTAACGGGGAACAGCGGACCTGGCCTCCTTCTTGCATCTTCGATTGTTATTTTGATCCGTCTGTTAATTACAAGCGCAACGCGATGCTCCTTATTGGAATTCGATATCGATTGGCAAATTTTGTTTACGAAAGTATTTCATACGCACGCCAACACTGACATAAGCAATTTCGTTTTATAACGAATGGAATGCTCGTACGAGAAGCGATGCGTAAATACATATTTCATGCACTCGGATTTATACAGTTCTGTTCGACCAATTACACGTTCTCGATATCGTGTGCCGACGCCGAATAAAATCGTCTGGAAATAATTGTCGCGACCCGATATCACGATGAATCGAGCCACTCGAATCCGCGAGCTCCTCGAAACTGTAAACGAAAATGTTATCGCGACGGCGATCCGCATTCGGAGAAACGCGTTAACCCGCTCCAAATCCTACGATATCGGCCGAGTGCTGGATAAATTGAAGCGAAAGTGGTAGGATGCTTTCGGCAGAGGCGTCGTCGCGCGTCTGGTCATCGAAATCGAGAAAATCGGCAACGCGTCGCAGAAGCGATTAATCCGAGCGTTGGAAAGAGAAGTTCGTGAAACTGTACTATCCGCGAGGATCTTGTCGCAGGCGAGAAAAAGAGAGCTTCGTGATATTTGTCTCGCAAACGCAGTTCCGATTTGCGCGAAGCCAGAGTTCGTGACATACAAACGCGGCGAAAGACCTTTCGTCGCTGTTAATTATGCACTGCCGCGGTTACTAATTACGCGATATTGATGCGACGCGAACCGGTTCTTTTAATGACATCGCACTTGCCCTGTTGAAAATATTCAAGCGACGGGATAGAAGATCGCGCGGAAGAGACGTCACGAATATACGCACGAGCGCTAGGGTTTTAAGCGAGAGAAGAAGATTTTTTATTCGCTTGTTAAATCGATCGCTAGCGAAATCGGAAGCTAACGCGCGAGAGAAGATCGTGCGTGAAATTTCTCTTATTGTCGCGACGTGAAGGCGATCCGCAGTCGAATCGAATGCGAATTTTCGCAACGCAAACTCCCCTCGAGCGATGTTCGCTCTTCCGGTGAATTTTTTCCGATGCGGATTGCACACCGCGCGAGAGTTTTAATTCCGAAGTAGATATTTCAAAAACTTGAGACGTTTATTTCAGTTAATCCTTATGGGCCGCGGCTCGGCTGTGGTAGAAAATTGCAAATTTTCCTTATCTCGTACGTAAGAGAATATGTAAGAGGAAACTCGACTTTCGGTAGGGTAATCAGATCTTCCCTTTTTTCTTTCCTTTCCTCTTTTCCTCTTTCTTGATTTTCTACTCGTTTCCTATAACAAGATGAAATAGAGGAAAAGATGACAACGGTTGTGGAAACGAAAGCCAGACATCTCATTGGGCTACAAGATAAGACAAACGTTTTGTATTTAAAAAAATGACAGGTATATCGGTAGGTGCATCGAGATATAAATCTTTCAGTAGTCTAATAGCACGATTTCTAGCTCTAAATACATTTACGTGGATACTGCAGACGCAAATAAAAGCAGGTTGTATTACGGGTAACTCGTAATAGCTCTGTGTATTGTTTGCGGATTGAAGTGAACGATAGGGTAGCCGGTGGTCGAGGTGCATTGTCACTGAAGCTTATCAACGATACGACTCGTCTTTGTAACTTTCACTCGCTTCAAGGCTATATTTATCCTACTAATCCTAGTCCCGTGGCGGAAGTTACGCCGTCGTTTAAATATTTCATCAAGAATCGCGAAACAGCAGGATTACCTCGAATCCATCGTGCCAGCAGGAAGTAATAGCCCACCGAGATACACTCGTCGATTCTATGGTATACTGTCACGCTATAATTGTATTTTTAATTACGACGCTGTTTGCTCGTGACATTGCTCGATTTCTCGATCGATTTAGCCAGAGGATACGTAGTCTTTCTCTTTGTTCTAACAGAATTAAGGAGCGTAGTTTCTTAACGCGTTGAACGTTAACACCAAACCTATCGACGCTTCTTGTATACTTATCGACCGCTCGCGATAGGTAGGACAGACTACAAACTTTTCTTAGAGAAAAGAAGCAAACTAGAAATAAATACCGAGGAATATATTGTGTGCATATTTTACGAAAAGTCATAGATTGGCAAGCGATCTGATAACGTTTAAATGTGGTAAAATTTGTGTAGAAATTTGAAAGCGGCCAATTTGACCGCTTTGGTAGGTTCAGTGTTAACCGGTTATCAGCTGCTTTTGACGAGTATACTCGTCACGAAGAAATGGCAATTTTGCAATTGCGGTAAAACGCAGTAGTAAAATTCGAGAGTAAAACTGTCATTTCGTTACAACTGAATTCCACGTTACAACAGCCACACGTACTCCGTGTTTGACGAGCATACTCGTCGTCGTTTACTTTCTCCGACACATTTGAAGAGGTCGCGACAGCTAACTGATTGATATCTTTAAGTACAGTTTTACGCGATACGGCAAGATATAGTTGCCGACGATAGCGTTGGTTTCTCGTTAATACAAGTTTCAACGGATTACCGAAGTCGCGATTTGTTATAAAAAAAAAAAAACGGCCCAGTGGAGCCTGGGTGAATGGTGCGGACATGACAACATGTTGACCGTAAAGGGATTAATGGGCCATGAATACGCGATACAGTTATCTGCTGCGTATGCCAGCAGCACAGAAAGTAAAACCGCGCAAGCGGAACTCAAACCTGCTTCTTTCTATCACGGCGTTTCGTGGCATCGGCGCTTTCGTCCGGCAGATGCTTTTCCGTTCTATGCAAGCGGCAACCTGTTCCCAAGCGGCAGCATTAATTTTATTAACAAATTAATCGCCTGACGTTCGCAAAGTCTTACGCTTCTTGTCGGACTTGGCGGCGATTGTATTCGATATGAGAGCTTTTTAACGGTGACACCGTGCCCGTGCTAAGTCTGACGAACGGCCAAACTTCGCTGGCCTGACCCTGTTTTTGCTTCCTGCTCGGTCCACGGTCACATTCTACATGGAATTACGCGTGCCAACTAAATCTATTCCCAGGCAACTCGATCGGCATTTGCTGCGTCACGCTGTGCCAAAATTTCTTTTATTATCTCTGTTACGTACCGCCGCGTTTCGTTGCTTATACCTTAAATTCCTTCCTTCTCTAACCGTGTCTCGTTGTTGCGACTAATAATTCTCCTTTTGTCAGCGCGTTTATGTCGTTCTCGGCCAAGAGTTGGTGGCCAAGTTTGTCGGATTTGAGATACTTCGCCGGCGAAAAGGTCAGAGTTATCTGCCCTAGTTGAATTCGTTTTTCGACTTTGAGAACGAGTTATTTATTCGAGGCGATCCCGTGCCAACGCGTATCTTTTGCCATCCGCAAGTTAGCTATTGGAAAAACGATCAAATTCCTCGGTAGGAAAATTAGCCGAAAAAGGGAAATCAATGAATCTACGATGTCAAGGTAGACGTTGATAAAGCAATAGGTCTCTTATGGTTTGTGGCATTGAACACGCCACTTTATAGAGAATTGGACGGCTAGTTATTATACCAACCACTTGGTCGTCTACACTCCTCTAACGCGCGTTATTCGACCTAAATGCTAAAGGAAGGGTGAACATACCAACAACGGAGTTTGTAATTAATAACTACGATCCGTTCTGACGCGTCGAAATTTATCTATTTTGTTCGACGCTATTTGTTTAGGTCCCTATCGTATGCCATTAATGACAACGGATTTAATATTTACAAAATAGCCAGGAAGATTTTATTTATCGTTTGTTAAACGCGTTATGAATTTAACACGGAAAGCAGGCTACTCGTCGATCGCAACATCGATCGACGAGTTGCTCCTCTACGATATCGAGTATCGCCTCCATTCGTTAGCGATTCGGTCATTCGTTAGCAACGCACGTCGATCTTCTGTTTCCCGCGCGCAACCAGCTTTCCATAAATCTTCCTTAAATTAACCGAATTAACTACTGCCTTGTGATTACACCGAATAGATCGTTCATTTCTGGTATCGCGAATTGCTGCTCCCTTCTACGAATGCCTGTACGTAATTCGATGTTCTACACGACCGATAGCTGTAACTAATGTTTTGTTTACGGAGCAATTGCGTGCGGACTGATATAGCGAGAAACAGTCTGCATTTGCAGAATTAGTCCAAAACTTTACATGCCACTCGCTCGTCGAAGAAACGGTCGATTTAATAGTCACTTTCGTTTATAGAGACAGACGATATATTTTTTTTAGTAACGTGTACGTTCGACCAGATTCACGTGCCAGAGTTAGCTGAGAAAGTCGGAACCATCGTTGTAGAGAATTTCTCACAATTTTTGTTTTTCGCGGCAAGTTATTAGGTTATCCGAAAAGCGTCTTTCTTTTACAGACGCGTCTTTTACAACAATGCAACTTCGTACAAACACGAAACCTAATCTGTCGAATATTGTGATCTTTATCTTGATAGAACAAAATGGATCATACGTGATTCGATAAAATAATATAAAACGACAAATGTTGCGCGTCCGTTATTTCCTCGTAAAACGAATGAAACTTTTCAGACGACTTAATACTTTTTTCTCGAGGAATGACGATCGATCGATCGTTCTAGGAGCCTTAGAATATTAATTCCCGGAGATGAATTAAAGAGCTCGTACGAGATTCGAACCTAAGACCAGGTACTCTGATCGCTTCTTTGAGAAACCTCTTACATTTTATCCTCTTTTATCTTCTAATAATAGGTATTTTATTATTATTATTTCATTATTATTCCCGATCGCTATCGAATTAGCTCGTGAAAAATTAACGGTATTAATATTTCCAGCGATCTTGTTCAAGACGATAGTTACGTCAGTTATCGGGAAATAGTACGTGTGTCTAATTGGTTTCTATTTCTCCGTTGAAATATAAGTCTAGCTCTTTCGATGGTCGTTCAAACGATCGAGTTTTCGACTGTTTTGAATAATACTCGAACAGCTGTATCGTGGAATCGGGGCTTGGTAAATATAAGATCGTGGTTTGCGGTTTATTCGCGCGGTTGGTTACTTTGCAAAAATAAACTTGATGTTTCCGCGAGGATACGTTTTCGAGCGAGGAAAGGCCAGCGAGCTTTATTTTCTCGCAGGAATTCATATCTTGACGAAAGAATTGAGGACGACTGTTTTCGCTGTCTGGAGAATTCTCGCGCGCTTCTTTCTAGCGATTTAAATAATACGGCAAACTCTTCGCGGATATTCCCTCCGACTTCTCTGCATATCCTCGACCTTCTCCCCTCTCTAACGTTCGAGAACGATAGATATGCATACGTCGCGGCAAGTACATGTTTGCCGGACGTAAATCGGAAATTTTCGGGCACGTTTTGCAACGTGGATCTTCGTAGCCGCGATAGCTGCGAAATCCATCCAGGGAAGAAGAGTGCGCGGAGATTTTTGTCGAGACGTCGCGCTCGAATACCTCGATGGAATCTCGGCGACGAGACGCCGAATATCTACGAACGTAACAGAATAGAAAATTGGTGGAAGCGCGATCGTTGAGAAGATGCCGATCGCCTCGTCGCTTAAATCGGCGCACATTGCGTCCGAAGAGAGAGAGAGAGAGAGAGAGAGAGGGAGGGAGAGAGAAGGTTATTCGCTAAAAACGGCCATCGGCAGGCAATCTAAAATCGGCGATTGCGATCTGCCTTTTGTTCGCCCGAGAAGCGTCTTTGCGGCCGAAGATGATCTTGAGGATCGAACGATTCTCGGCTTTGTTTCACCCTTATCGCTGATAAGAGGTTTTAAAAATGGTAGCCGGCTTAAGCGGATGCAATATCTCTCAAGCTGGTCTTCCCTTCGCGACCACATTTGCATGCTTCGTATCTGCTGCGATTCTTATCTGTCGGTCGTAGCTTACTTAGTCTTATATTATACCGTCGCGTTCCGTTTTCGCACCTCCGACGAAACTTCGTCGTTCTGCGTCGCGGCAACTTTGATCGACGAGCTTTCTCGATATTATCTGCCAGCACGATACCTGTGTAGGTGAAGAGCCGCTGGAGGGAGTAAGAATCAATGGCTTGCGGTCAATTTGATCGAGCACGTCCGATACATTGGTGTTAAGGGAAATAAATGATAATGGAAGAAGCCGAGGCAGCGTCGGTTTCATTGTTCTTTCCGCTCGCGTGTTGAACGCTCACGAATACCCGCACTATCTTCCACGTTCGCGTTCCACAGCAATCAAATATATTTATTTAACCCGTCAGCTTCGTCATAGAGATCACGCGTCGGACGATATTCTTCTTAATCGAATGGAATATTTTGTCTCAAGGTCGGTTCTACGTGTCTTCAATGACCGGTGTATTCATTCAACGTTGTTCGTAAGCAACGAACACGTAATGGAAAAATATCGTCAAGCAAGCATTCAGTGCCGATTCGAAAGCTGAAAGGTAGCTAAGCGACACCGGCCGCGTTCCAAGAAATAGCCTGTAGCACGGATAACCGATGGATTTGTTTCCCTTCGAGCGTATCGAATCGCGAACGATGCTCTTGCGAGGAGAAGGCCGTTAGATCGGTCGACGTAAAACACGGTCGGCGTGGAAATGGGAAAGCTTTTTTCGACGCGACGCCACGTTTCGTGCCTATATGCAACGTATTTATAGATCACGCGAGCAACAGAGCCAACAAAGGCGCACGGTCGTACACACGCTTGGATCAGCTATGAATAGTCGTGCTGTGCCGAAAGTCGGCGTGATTTATGGGGCCTGCCAGGCTGTATTTTTCGCGAACATGCCGGAAAGAAAGGGAAAGAAATGTGCTGGCCGGTCGATATTAGAAAACAGCGAAAATTTGCACGCTCGTATTTTAATCGCGTGACTCTGCCGGCTAAACGACGCGGGGGGGGCCACCTTTGGTAGCACGTGCCTCGCTACTCTTAGCGATTCGCCGCGTGGTGAGAAGTTCAGCGGCGAGAAGGGAAAATAACGCGAGAGGGGAAAATTGTTGCCGTACGCAACTTACGTTCCCGCGTATCTTCCGGAGAAATGCAGAAGCCGGAAAGAGCGAAATTTGCTGGGAAAATTAGGGACGGGACGAATTAGAAGGAAAATATGTTTCAACTGGCGAGAAGAAAATGCCGGGGCAGGCTTTTTCATTTCCACAATGTACACGACCGCGCCTACGGTCTGAACTGAAATTCCCCGAGTGCTCTTCCTCCCATAGTTTACCCTCAATTAACTTTTGCCAAGCAGCCACTTTTACTTGCGTGGAAAAATGCGAAAGCGTGTGCATATTCGTCCACGCTTTCATAAAGACCGAACTTAGATTAAACTTATCCCGTGATTAAATTTCTCGCGGTGAAAAGTTTTAAAATATTGAAATATGCGCTCAATTTTGGAAGCTGCTGCCTTTCAATTACGCGCACGACGTTCCAGCGAATTTTGAATACCCTCGTTAGCCTCCGCGTGCTCGTCTTTATTAATTTCGAATAAAAGAACATGTACATCGGATACTTCGTTCGGTTTACAGGGTTTAGTTTGCAAACTAACCGAGCGCCGACATTTCGCCTAATTTCCTTCCGTTCCGTTGATTTTTATTCTAATAACGTTGACGGCTGCGACGCGGCGAATTAATCTCGACGGGAGAAACGGAAATACCTATCGAAAGTGTGCTCGTGCTTCAGCATCGTGCGCGGTTTCGTAAATCATCCTGACGAGCTAATTACATTTCAGCTTCGTTGGGAAAATTGATATCGAACGCGCACGGTTCATAATCGGTTGATAGTTTCGGGGCAGAGTCACGGACGCGTCGATAGGATGCGCTTAAAAAATATTTGCAATATCTTCTCCATGATGGTTTCGTCATTGAACAAATATTTGTCGTTAGATCGCGCGTGGTAATGTTCGTAATCTAGAACGATCGAAGGTAATTATAATTTCGTTGTCGTTAATAATCGTAGCGATCAATTAGGCTAGTTGGCAGTAACGCTGTTAACGAAGATGATTTAATTATTGGGAATATACTACCGCGCGGTTATTATTACGAGCATTGCACAATAGGCGAGAATATTAGATAGAGAAATTTCACTCGAGCGTAACGTATACATTGTGACAATACGTGGCTACAGAAAAGTATTCCACTATGTTCTCTCTGCAAACAGTTAGACATACGTGTGACAATTTTTCTCTCTTAACACCTTCTGTTCCTTAATACTCTTTCAAACCTCTCTTCTTTGGCTCTCGCTTTAAACACCCTCTCATCATGTAGCTACCGTTCATCCTTCAGAAGGCTCAGCCCATCGTATACGCTCTCGTTGTCGCCCAGCCTCTTTGATCTGCTTCTAGGGTCTTTTTTTCGCCGCACAGTGTACCATACTTGGTTTTAAAACATTCTTCTTTTTTCCTGTTCGGCTCTACACGCCACTTGTTTTATTCGTCTGAACGATCTCTTATAGCAGCATTAAAAAATTGCATCGTCGATCGGGATATTTAGTTTGTTCGTGAGCCGCGACCAGTCAGTACGCTTGCAACGATTGCGCTAAATCGATCGTTTGTACGATGATGTACTTACGAGTACAGTTTAATTCGGCAAGTATTAGATTGTCCGTAAAATATCTTCCTCTTACAAACACGTCTTTTACAACGATGCATCTTTACACGAACGCGAAACCTAATCTGTCAAATGTCGTGGTGTTTATCTTAATAGAAGAAAATGTACCGTACGTAATTCAGTAGAATAATATAACACAAGAAATGTCGTGCGTCTATTGTTTCCTTATAGAAGGAAATTGTAGAAGGAGAGAAACTTTTCGGACAACCTAATAAGTCGTCAACGCTTCTCTACAGAGACGAACAAACGATCTTACTCGTGTTCTATATTAATGTGCTACGTCTGAACCGACCGTCGTCGTTCTTGCATCCTATATATAGCGCGTCTAGTTTATCAGATTTATTAGCGGAGACATAACGCGGAGTCCGTCTGTTTAGGCAGTAGTTTGTCCCAGTTTCGGTCAGACGTTTTGGGACGCTTAACTCGCAACCGTTCGACTTCCGTACGTTTCATTTTTATGCTTCGCTCAAATTTTCTTGCGGTCGGCGCGCACCAACGTTAGAATAATTGTTTTATCGTGTACCTGCCCCGTACAATCCGCTTTTGGAGACGAATTTCGAATCTCGAATCGTTCGACGTCTGGCGATCGTTACTGATTCAGAAGCGACGTCATCGTTACAGTTAAAATCTTGTTCGCTGCTTGGTCGATATCGCGCGCTATTTTTTCCTTCGAATATGAACGGACGATATCTTCGAAACGTAGAAGGGGTCTAATTCTATCATGATAATTATACGATCGGCGTAGAGGCGAGAAATTCGCGGCAAGGTCGCTGAAACGAATCGAAGATTTGAATTGAAGATGAATCGAAGATTGCGATTGCGGCGCGAAGAGATCGCCAAGGCGAGCAAACTATCGCGAGATATTTCGCTCTCGACTCGCTACTTGCTCAGCCGTCGCAGTTTCCTTCGATTTTTCAGCGGCGCGTTCGAGCTCTCCGCCGATGCATTTATCAACGTGCTGACACGCGCCATTCGTCCGTCGTGGAAACACGAGTTGCCCGGTTGCGGATTTGCACGATAAAACGATTGGTCAGGATCTGTCCGATGGAAAGCTCGTAACGCGAACTCGATAAGTTGCACGTTCCGTTTTTTCATCCTGGTTTTGCTCTATCGATGATTTACGAGATGATTTACGAGACGCAAGGAAAATATCCGAATCCGGCCAGCGATTAAAAACGCGCCAGCCATTTTCGAACGCGAATAATTCGTTTCGTCTGCCGTTCTAATAATTCTGCTTGGCAGTAGATCGTGCGAAAACAATTTTCGCGAACCTTATAATAATTACCGTTATAGGTGAATATCAGGTACGGTAATGGAAACACCCGAGAGCCTTGATTAGATTTGCCACGACGTCGGAATATTGTATAAGCGCGTCTGCAAGGTGCACGGAGCGAGAAGAAAAAATGAGAGCTGCCGGGAACGAAGGTTTCCTGCAAGTTCTGCGCAGAATTCGTGAATTCGACTGCGATTGCCAATTCCAAAGAAACAGCTCGACCCTCGGTGAACCGTTCGCGTACTGAGATTCACCCGAGCGGCCTAATCTGCCAACAGATTTCAGTCTTCTTCGTCGTACGATGTTTCCTGCAACGCGCCATGTGAGAAGAAAGACAGAATAATTGCAAATGCGGCGAAAGGTTTGGTCTCGACAGACGCGGGCGCGACGTTTCAACGCGCAATCTCACGTTCCTCGTCTTTGATTTTCCGTGGGATACGGCAAGAATTCGCGGTTCGTCGAGCAGCTTTATAGCCAGCGTCGGCGAACGATTCACGGCACGGCGGAGTAGCTCGTGTGCGTCAGAAACGCTCGTAAATTCGCAGGACTCGTTTCTTTCGAAATAAACAATTCGGAATAACTCTGCCGAAACGCGAGAATCGAAGGTTGCGCTGGAGGGAAGGTTGCGATAAACGCTTCCTCGTGTTTACGGGACTCAGGATACATCCCGAGTACGACGCGATGTATTGATCGTAATAATAGAGCGATTAATAGTTGGCCACGCAACTCTCGTCCGTTTCGTGCTATTATTAATCGGACATCAATCGAGCGTCCCACTTAACGTTTAATTGTGAACACGCGTGCCGGCTCTGCACGCGCGCGTACACCCAACCTGACTATATTTCACGGCAGACCCTTTCACGCCGTCGACGCTTTTGTCCGACGAGTGGTCAACATTTCGCGGGTCGAACATCGATTCGCGCCGCGCTCCTTTTCTTGCCTTTTTTCTCTATTACGTTTCACGAACACTCGCGCGTACAGCGTTTCTCCATGGCGTGGCCGAGTACGCCACGTTCTCGGATTGCAGGAATCGCGCTCGAAGTTACGCTTTAACGCAATGCGAATAGAAGAATCCCGCGGAAGGGAAAGTCTGTCGCGCAGCTCGACGGTGAAGCTTCCGTCCGTACCCGATCCCTCGTTACGTCGATCACCGATGCGAAAGAAAGAACTGCTCGCGAGTTGATAGCGCACCGTTAGACGCTATCCTTTGTCCAAGCACCTGTTGCAAGCGACGCCTGGTTACAAGCTCGCGCCAGAGAAAACACGTAAGAGCAGACGTGGGACGCGAGACGTAGCTCGTTTCGGCTACTTTGTCCGCTCGCAGCGGACTAGTTCGCCCCGTCCGCGGCGCGGCGTGCAACGCCTTCCTCCTTCATTTCTGTCCGGTCAATAGGTGGCTTTTCATTACTCGAAACGCTCGCTTATCTACCCTCTCCACCCGTGTTAAATCGTAACACTTTCTCTCTAACGAGATCCATATTTCCGTCCCGTCCTGCACCTTTTTTAGCCGCCGGACGTGTAATTATTCGCGGTGAAATTGCCTCGCACAGACGTACCACCGTCTCACCGACGTCAGTCCGTACAATCGTATCGCTTTATGATTTACAACCTTGTCAACGTTTACACGGTATATTTAAAGTGGCCACTGGAACGCCATTCTATTTATACAGATTCTCACGCGCCGATCTGCATTTCCCTTCTCCTTGCAAATGAAAAATTCTTTCGTTTAAATAAATCAGCACGTAAACCGCGAGCGTTTCCATCGCGCGAAAAATAAAGATATTAGACGTTTCGCTGATCCAGCTTCCCTACCCCTTTCTTTGTGTACACGTGTATACGCGTATATACACATACACATACAAGTACTTATATATATATATATATATATATATATATACACACACACTTGTATCCAGAAGTGGCGTACGTTCGATGGGCGACAGGAACGACGAAGTCGGATTTATCCACGCTGTCTGCGAAGGCCGAAACGACCGCGCTTCTCCAGTCGATTTGGTGTCAGGGCGACGCGACGCGTCAAATGCGAACTCGTGTTGGCAGAAAGTTCAATAACGCGCCGATCGATGTTGCTTTATGGTAATTTTTTCAGCTGGATTTTCCGTTTAATATCGTCGCGGCTGCTCGGACGCGTTAAAAAAAAAAACACTCGTACCCTGCGAACGTAGAAGAAAGAAGGCGTCGCGATATTCGATAGCGTATAATTGCAAAGAAATCCGCGCGAAACGGCAGTCGTTGAACGAGCGACGATTTTAACAGGGGATTTCGCGGCGCGGTAACGAGATACAGTGGTTTCGCGATACGCAGATTGCGCGTGTAATCGCGCAGAAATAGCAGCGCGAAGGAAACGTCGCGCGGCGGACTTGAAGGCCGTCTCGGATTAAAGGGACGACAGAAGTGGGGAAGATGGCGAAATGTCTTTCAGAAAACGCTATGTCGTGGAATGGAAGTTTCATTCGGCGGAAAAAGCGACCACGTGGGGCGGGCAGATGAGGCGGCGACAGCCATTTCGCTCGGTGAAAAGTGTGGAAAATGGGAGGGTTCGGCGGTCGAGGGTCGAAGAAGGGTGTGAGTGGCACGCGTAGATTCGACTGCGGTTGCAACGACGTTAAGAATAACGAACGAGGACGGGGGCAAGAGCGAGGTTGTAAGCCGGCACCGGTTTTCCGTTGTCGCGACGTCCCGCTATTATCGTCTCAAACGTTTCATCACGCTCTTTCGGCAGAGCAATGATTACGTCTGTCCTCCGCCTAGCACCATTCGGCGCACCGTTAACTTTACCGAACTCCACCGCGCTGTTATATCATTTTACGTCGCTTTTTTTAAAACTTCCCACTGGGAGATCGAATGATTTTTCGAACGATTTTCGAGTTTTCCTCGACCAGAGGAAAATAGCGGTGTACCGAGTTTCAGCGGCCCGGAGGGTAGACGCTTTCCTTCTCGTTGCTTCGATTACGAACTTTCCACCGTTTTATGAAATATTTCCACCGAGGGAATTTATGGTAGCCGGTCGTGGATTATTCCCAGCGACGTGTTTAACGATTTCAGCTGCGTTTCTACGTTTCCGCGAATCGCCAGTAACATAACCGATCCATTTAGCTAGATCGCGCTGTTAGTTGGGTAATTGTCAAAAGCGATTGTTATAGCGCACAATGGGACGCTGATAGGGGGTTGGTTATTGGGTATCGACGCGTCTGGCCTATCAAGAAACGTTAACGGAAAGCGATAAATCTACTTTCGGTAATCGTTAGGTCGCTTTGAAACGATTGGACGGAAAGATTGGCGAATTAAACGAGGAGATAGCGCGAATTATTGCCGGCGTGTATTTTTTTCTTCGTCGGCAACGAGAAGGAGAACGCGAGAGGAGAAAAGTTTGCCGACCATGGCCGCTGCGATGCTATAAAAATAGACGGGGTAATGAAACATTAATGTGGAAATATGGCACGGACGTAAGCGACCGGATAAACAATTATAGCGCGACCTGTCGCGCGGCGGATTAATTTAACGAGAACAAATTAAAAAGAGAAAGCAGAAGCCTAGAAACGGAAACCCATCGAAGAACGATAGTTATAAATCACAGCGAGGCTGGAAAATCAGCGATACGAGCGCGAAAGATTTGCCAGATGGGTAAATACATAGACGCGCGCCGATTTCCATTTGCCTTTTAAATCTTCCTCTGCCTGCCGCGCGCACAAATAGCTTTCTTTATCCGTTGATATTTCGTAAACGTGTTTGGTAATTCGTTGAACATTATTCGGTCACCTTTCGTTGTTTCAAAGCTTGCTTTGTCCGCGTAAAATTTACGCAAAGGGTTTCTGTATTTCGGGAAAACCGCTTTCAGCGTTTCTATCCGCTTCACAGGACGGTGCGTGCGCGCGGGTGTAACAACGATCGCGGAATTATCGTACAATCGAAGCGTACAACGTTGCGTACAACGAACGATGATTTCCTCGAGTGTTTCATCGGCTCGCGGGCAACGTCGTTGAACTTTCCTACGAAGTTAAACGGCGATTAAGATGGCAAAATAGCGTGTAGGCAAATAATTCGCGTGTTGAGAAGCAGAAATTTCCATAAACTCCGCAGACGACGCGGCGCAGGGAAATTTCGCGTAAAAGTATTACCGAACACGACGACGTTGCGTAATAAAAGATGACGACGCGACGTGCGACGTCCAACGTCCGACCATGTCGCAGAGGTAAGCGAACAGGTATAAGTAAATATAGCAACGAGAAGCTTGCGCATCTGACCTGGGACCGCAGTTTGTTCATCCCTGGTATAGCTCGCACAGGTTCAGTACAGGTTCTGTAGTATCTTGTGTAGCGGTGTTCGTAGGTTAGTACGCGTAGAGGGACAGAGAGTGCGAGAACGCGAGAGATAGAGGGAGAAGTCGAGAGAGAAAGAGAGAAAGAGAGAGAGAGAGGACGGCGCAGCAAACCCCTAACACTTCCCCACGCCGATTCACGGCAATGCGGTACTCCTATCTATGTTTAATAGACTGCATAGGCGGCGGTAGCAGCACGTTGTCGGTCGTTTCAACGCGCCGCCTTTGGAGCTTCCCCTTTTTCTATGGATCAACTCGTAAGGACTCGTTATCTGGCTACGCTCGCTTCCGAATTCCCGCCAGTCGATCGATTTCTCGGCATACTCGCCTTATTAGTTCTTCAACCACCATTATTTTTAACCGCTCCACCGCAACATCTTGTTCTATCTATTAGGTTGCCCGAAAAGTGTCTTTCTTTTACGGACACGTCTTTTACGACAACGCATCTTTATACAAACACCAAATCTAATCTGTCGAACGTTGTGATCTTTATCTTGATAGAAATCATACGTAGAATCGTACGTAATTCGATAAAATACTATAAAACGACAAATGTCGCGCATCCGTTATTTCCTTATAAAACGAAAGAAACTTTCCCCAACTGCCTGATATATTTTCCCTCTGCCACATCTCTGTAAGATATTTCACTGCAAGGTATTTTGTCGCGCCAGCGATGACGAACGATCTCGACGAACGACGTTAGTAACGCCGGTTAGAGCGGTTACATACTGGGGCTAACGAACGTACCGAGGTTCGAGCTACGGGGACTTTGTAAATATTTAAGAGCTTGTTTACCGCGGGTGATTAGTTTGCAGCGGCGCCAGACTTTCCACGGGGATTAAACGCTGTTTGCATTTTTATAAACGCATTGCCGCTGTTTAACGCGATTGTGCGCTACAACTTTGGCAAACGCGTTCTCACGCTGCCACGTGGTACGCTAGTAGTATGGATCGGCATAGGTCAGACGGTCGTTCGTTCATTCTCTTAATTCGTCAATGTCAGATACATCGAAAGTTTCGTGACGTTCTTTAACAGAGGCAGGACTGATCCGACGACTATAGAATAGGCGACCAAGTTAGCGGCGAGAGAATAAACCCTACGCGTTATAATCCATCGGCTTTCAAAGGAAGAGAACGCTTGCTATCTCGTCGTAGATATAACGAAACACGACGATCGTAGCACGCCCTGTTTCCCTGTTTTCGCTTCGTTTTTCTCTCTTTCTAAAGCACTTGTTCGCGTGTAGCATTAACAAGTCTTACCAGCTTTCAGGCACGTGCAAGAAGAATACATTCTGAAATTCCAGCGACGTGCCAGCTCGGCGCGCGCATAGTTACGCTTGCAACACGATTCTTGCACGAACGTCTCGTACTCCTGTATAGCTACAAACGTCGTTTCGTAAATAATTCGTCGTTTATCCGGAATAATCTACGTGCACGGTATCACGGACTAACGTGGACTGACGCGAAATACGGCAAAGCGTATAAGTTTTGAAAAATTCGACCTACGGCCGCCATAGACGGCTCGGTGCGCCAACATAGAATCGAGTTGGACGCAACGTACAAAGATTCGAGAAAAATCTTTCATCTCTCCAGTAACGCAAGTAACTCGCGTTCCGATGGATTCTCTGCCCTAAAAATGTTAATTTCTCGACGTTTGTTCGAGGAAATCGTTAATCGGCGGCTGGTTGTATCTTACTTACGATAACGAGGCAGAAGAAGCTGAGAATCGTTGGTTTTTTCCGGGAATTCAAGAAACGCGATGATCGCGGATGTCGTTCTATCGGAACACTTTAGCCAACTTCTGTTTCGGCAACTGGGAGATTCGAAGGCACGAGCAAATGCGGTATGGTCCGTGAACGCTAAAGCAATTTTCGCTCGAATAAAAGTCCATCGAAGCGTCGCGTCGGTCTGGTTTCCACGACTAGACGCGCATTCGATTATCGGCAACGAAGTACCGACTGAGAATTTTTCGGGTCAGAAGGGGGCGTGGTGAATACTTTTTCACCCGTAAATGCTCCTATGTAATCTGTTCTCGGAAAGAGGTTCCCATAGAGCCGATACGGCCAGCTGCGTTCGTGCCAACTTTCCTTCGCGTCCAAAAAACTGCCTTCTCACGAGAAAGAAAAGGAAAGCTTTTAACCAATCGAATTCGCCAGCTTCTTCTCGATTTTCCACCTTACGTCGTGTTTCCCGTATTTATACGTTGCCTTTGATTTTCCCCGACCTATCTTAAATATCTTTCTAAACGTATCTTACGCTGGCTCGAGTTTAGCCTGCACCGTATAACGTAATCGTTCCGGATTATTGCCAGTCGAGATCGAGACTGTTGCGATGAACAGATGCGACGATCTTACGACGTTGCAAAGAGATTTATTCGACCGGGCAAACAGAAATAAAATCGGAAGAAGTTCGAAGAGCGATAGAAGCACCCTCGTATCTTCGAATAGACTGCGAACGCGGTCCAATAACGCGCATGTAATGACGTTCATGGTCGAACAGTCATTCTCCTGCGGCACGTTCGATATTCCACGTTCCGATGAAGTTCGATTTACGCGCCGTTGCGGAGACGGATTATCGCACATTCTAATGCATTCGGGTGTGAAAGAACGTTTAAACGGCTCGTATCGAGTAACTAGGCGATGGCCGGATTTATGTCAATATTTATTCGCGCGACATCTACTTCGATACTCAACCAACGATAAGTACGTTCCAAGCAAACGAATATAAAAGCTATTGGATGTCCGATGGTTGTATTAGGTTGTCCGAAAAGTGTCTTTCTTTTACAGACACGTCTTTTACGACAACGCATCTTTATACAAACACGAAACCTAACCTGTCGAACGTTGTGATCTTTATCTTGATAGAAATCATACGTAGAATCGTACGTAATTCGATAAAATGATATAAAACGACAAATGTCGTGCATCCGTTATTTTCTTACAAAACGAAAGAAACTTTTCGGACGACCTAATACTAGGACCGCGACGAAACGTTTGGTCCCAGGTCTCTACTAGTTGCGTACGAACCGGGCAAAGCGATCGTGTCGCGTTTAGGTGATCGGAATTAGGAAATTCTGCCCTATTCGATGCTCTATCGCGTATCGACTCGTGCTAGACACCTGCTATTCTGCGATCTGCAGAATTTTTAATTGACCATGATGCGGAAAGTGACGCGCGCCACTTGGGAAATATCGCTCGTGTTATTCTAGGAATATTTCACGCACACACCGATACGCGTATTTTCCATGGGAGATTGAAAGTCACGATCGAGAGGAAACGCGATCGATGTTTCGTGAAAAATTGCTATCGGGTGGAGGACCGTCATTCAGAGCCAGTCTCGTTCGTCTGCTGTCCATTTTGCGAGTAAAGGTTGAAGCGGACTGTTAAATTGCTGAAGGTACGATTAGGTGGCGATGAAAGGCGAGAACGAGGCGAGGCAGACAGCTGCGATAAATCGAAGGGAAGAAGTTACGCGCGATAGGTTAGATCGTGACGGGAAGATCGAGTCGCGGGTCCGGATTAAGATGTCTCCTGGGCGTCCGACGTGGTGGACACCGAGAAAGAGACGGCAAAGCGCTCTTAAATGGATTTGAATGTAGACATCCATTGAGGCTGTCGGACGCGTGGATGGCTTTGACAAACACCCAGCTGGCGTTCGCGAGCAGCGTCTTAAAGCAAATCGGGTTAGGTTTCGTTCCGCTTAAACGCCGCCGACCACTTCTTTTTACAAGCTAGTCCCGCACGAGTACCCACTTATTCTACCCGATTTAACGAGCTTCGATCGATTGATTTTAAGCGGCGATCGGATCGCTTCTTGACTGACACTCGACGTGACCGGATCGTGGGTACTTACAATGGATTTAAACGTGGTAGTGTCCGTTAACGTGAAGCTGCAGCAGAGGAAAGGAAATGAAATTTATGGGGAACGGTGCGCGATTCTGCTAAATTATCTCCAAAGTCGGTCGACATCGAGTTACACGTACAAGCGTTCGCTCGTAAGCTGCCGCGAACGGGCCTTCTACACGTACGCGTATTTATTTTCCGATATAGCTTCCGGAGAAGCCAAAAGAACACTAAGAGGAGGTATTCGAGACGATATTCGATAATTCACCAACGATACGATTAATATTTAGCCTGTCGATCGCTGTTGCGAAAATACTCGAGTCGAGATTGTGCAAGTAACAGCAGTCCACTGCTCGCGCCTGTGTTCTTTGTGTTCCGAGTAAATGAGACGCGACGACGCAGAGCATGACGTTCGACAATTAACCAACTAATTGATCGCTGGTGATTACGTGCGTTCTGTTGCTTGAACAGTCCGTTTGATTAGCCGTTGCGTCAGGCGGAAGCTGCGAAAACACTTGCCGGAGGCGCTCGACTGTGATAAAAATACCATCGACTCGTTAAACGTCCAAACAAATTATATTTATGCCAATATCGAGCAAACTACGGAGCGACGGAGTTGGCCTGCACGTGACACGCGAAACACACACGTGCGCGAATATGCAGATTTTTATGTACAAGGCGGTTCGCGGACAGCAGCCAGTTGGCAAAGTCTTAAGTTTAGGGCGAGCCGCGAGAGTGGCGGAACTGTAGCCGGAACCTTGGCAGGTTAATCCAATTACTCGCTATCCTCGTTCGTCTATTCCTCGGCCTTAACCCCCTGCGGAGTTTAGATCGTGCGCCATGAGCGTCGCCAGCGTTTCCAGACGTCGAAGGAGCTTGCCAAATCACTGCCCGACCCAAACTCCAACCCTCGTAGACGTTATAACCTGCCACGTGTTGCTGCCGTGCTCGCGTGTACACAGGTTCTCGTGCACGCGTTTGCACGCCTTCTATTATTATCGGTTTTTTCTGCTGCCGATTACGGCTGCTCGTGAAATAAAACGCTCTATCGACGTCGACGGCGACGTTGACGTCGCTCCGACCACCCGCTCCATTCCTCAGCAGCTCTCGACACGAACGCGTCTCGTTACAACGCGTCGCGTTGTCTCGTTTCGCCTCGTGTCGTATCGAGTTCGTTCTATTCGCGTCGGAGACTTCGAGTGTCCTGATCCTCAGCGAATCGTTGTTCCTAATCCGCTTTGCAGATGTGATATTTCTTCTCCGTTTTGCGTCTGCCTTTCTCCAGAGAAACAATCGCAAACGTCGAGTAAACTCTATCAGATGGCATTTGGAGGAACGATCGAGCGTAGCCGAAAGCTGGAAGACGAAATTTGGCGATGGCGAATGGAAGAACGTCGATCATTTCCGATATTCGTGTATCTTGTGGGCATCACGCGGACTCGCGCGGCGATTGTGGCTTTCGGATGGCCGCGTGAAAATATTCTTCTTGGCTGGAGAAAGGGAATGTAAATTACCTGTTCGCGTGGACCGGTTGCAGCCGAGCATTTCAATTTTCCTTTTGGATACTTTCCAAAACGGCAACGCGGAATTAGTCGTTTCTGGTCAAACGAGAACGCGAATTAAATACCGTTTTCGTTCGTGTTAGACGCTCTTTCACGGGACGCGGGAACGAGCGTAATAAAACAAACGATTATCGCGCAAATTGCAACGCAAATTACACGCTCCGATCATTCGTCCCTTCCTTCGACGCTTAAGATCATTTTCTCGACGAAATTCTAGCATCGCCGATGCATTTTCGTCAGCTGATGTTCGATACATTATGTTCCTTGTAATTTCACCAATTCGTCCGCAGATTTCCTAGAAATTCCCCTACGTACCTCGCCCTTCGCCATTCTTTGCTCCTCAAGTCGAAATGGACGCACCGCGTATCGACGATCTTGTAAATTTCTCACGATTTCCGGAAGGAAAATCATCGGAAGATCGAGCCGATCCATCAGAGGTCGCCGTTTAAAGGCACGGAGATAGAAGTGGAGAGGGTGCTCGTAAGGTCGGACGTGAACCAATGTACACGGTGCGAAGAAGCGCCTTCGCCGACCAAGACAAACCGAATATCTCGCCAGCGACGAAATCCCTCGAAAGTGGAGAAAGTCGGGCAACCGATAAGATGGCTTTTATCGGCGATATAGAAGTAAAAGATTCCTGTCTGGAGACGCATATAGCGAGCGTTCCGTTTAGGTCGACGCGTGTCACGTTCGTTTGACCGGCACGTCGGCGCGCGCGCCGTCGCTCCGCTGACCGGTTGGAATTCAGGGAAAATGAAGCGCGTTGAAACGTTGCCAAATGGAATTCGCTCGCGGGACAAGCTCGTGAGCGACACTCCTGCCAAATTCGACCGCAACACGCCACATACACCCGATACTCCTATAAATCGGCCAATCGAGTTTCCTTTCTGTTTCTTCCGCTTCGCTTTTTCCCACGTCGCTCCAACGACTTTCGCAACTGCAGCTATCCTTTGCCCGACCGAAACTTTCATCGCCGTGGGAAAACGCGTTCCCTCGTGCATGGTCGACGGTCGTTTTGTTACTCCGAGTCGAGTCGTTTTGTTACTCCGAGCCGAATCGCCTTGTCTCCGCAGAGCAGGACGTTGCGGATTTCGCGAACCTTTGATGGCTCCCAAGGAAGCGACTGTTGCAGGCGAGCTGCAACCAATTTTCCTTACTTTCTCGCTTGTCCGGCAGATTAGATCGCGATCCGACATGCCAGGCTACTTTCATTTTCTCTGCTCGGCTAATTGTTGCGTAGGAGAACATCGATCGACGATCGAGCAAAGTTCCGCCAAGTATCGAGGCTGGCGATACGTTCGCTTTCCGGTCAAACTTTTCTTTTCTTCGCTTCGCGCGTTCCTCGCCGTCTCGTTATCGTGAAACATCGAACTCGCGGCAATCTAGATTTCGCTAGATCCGTTACCTGATCCTGTCGTCCTGCGCGAACGACTTGCTTTTTCGAAATCTTTAATTTGTCTCGCGTCGCTTTGCGAACAATTTCCAAGCGGCAGCGTCTGATCGATTCTCCAGGCAACTATGCTATTACCGTACTAATGCTACGTACTGTTACGTGGATTTGTCGCGGAAAATGCACACAGTCCTGATTTATTGGTCATTGACATGGCCGGAGTGTCCGGAATCCGGAAGTTGCGAGTTCAAAGACTGATCGGATCTGAGTGATGGACACGGAACGCGCGCGATCAACGTGTCCCATCTAGCCGTGAAACGTATAATAGGATCGTTGGCTGTAAATTATAGTAATTCCCTATCTACTCTACAATAGATAGGCTCGTGCTCGAGCCTCGTGAAGTTTAATCCCTCTTTCGGCCCGGCTTGTCCTAATCCGTTTAATCTCGCGCACCGACTGTGTTGACGTTAACGAAGCAATAATGTGACGATTATGCAAATCGGGCTAGCCTTTCGTGCCTTGTTCACTTCGTTTCGTGTAATTATTTTACGTCTCGCGTTTACGTAACGATCTCGCACTCGCCCACTGCTGGCATATCTTTTCCTCGAGTAATAGCAATGGCAAACCTTCGAATCGTTCGTTGATCTTTTCTTTCATACTTTCTCCGTTGAATTTCGTTTACCAGAAAGCAAGACCAAGTCACGAGAATTTTTCGATAGATGGAGATCAACGTCCGACGAGGTTGTCGTGTAAAATTCACGGAATTCGATCATCGTTCGATCGTGGCGCAACGAACCGGCATTACCGGCATTATTTCATTGTCCTCGTTACCGACATCGTCGCAAGAACCAACCCAGGGAACGTTTACTACTATTAACTGGATTTCGCCTTTGCGGGCTACATGCGACATGCAGATGCGCCGCGCGATGCATCATGACGCAGCACCGGCTCGGACTGTTCACAGCTCACAGCTTAAGCGGAAACCCTTCCCGTTTATACCACTTTCCTCGGCTGGTTTTCCTTCAACACACGCTCGGAGATTTCTTGCGAAATTGCGGAAATTATCAAACGTACTGAAATTATTAAATCGATCGAAATTACGTGTTACATTTTCACGAAGGGTATTTTATTCCGAGTAATACGCTGCCGCGTTTCTTCGTCGCACAGGCTGCGTCGATCTCGTTAAAATTCTCGGCCCATTGAGTTATAGACGTGTTAATTACGTTAGACGAAGGGTGCCAGGGAAAGCGAGTCTCGAGTCTGAATCTGCTTTCTCGCGATTCGTCCCCTTTTTCCCCCCTTCGGTCGACATGCGCACGGTGCACTCGATATTCTTCGAGAAATTCAGCCAGGGCCATCGGCGCGGCTTTCGTCCTCTCTAACAGACGCATTTTCAAGATCGCAGTTGAACATCTAAAATAAGACGTATCTTGGGCGATACCGGCAACGACCATGCTGCCCCTTAAGATAGCTTCCGTGGTAACGGCCTCGGTCGCATCGTCCCGTATAAATAGATCGCTTCGTAATTTATAACAGCGTATTGCAGAAAGAGGCGTCTTTTTTTACCTTTATGGCATTCCAGCTTTCTCTATGCGACTCGAAGATTCGATTAAAGATACTCGGCCGAGTAAAAAAAAACTCGGGCACTGAATAAAGTTAGTCGACGGAACTTTCAGCCTTCCAACTTTTTTTACCATCCAAGATAGCTTCGCGTTTGATTTTAGCGTTCGCGTCAACTTCCGACTGCCATTTCAGAGCGACAGCGAGGAGAATTCTCAGGCTGTAAAGTTTCAGGGTGATTCGTGTATCTGTAATATATATTAGGTTGTCCGAAAAGTGTCTTCCTTTTACAGACACGTCTTTTACAACGATGCATCTTTATACGATCTTTATCTCGATAGAACGAAATGGATCATACGTGATTCGATGAAATAACGTAAAACGACAAATGTGGTGCATCCATTATTTCCTTATAAAACGAAAGAATTTTTTCGGACGATCTAATATATATATATATATATATATATATATATTATACGAGCTATAGATGGTAGTACAGGCGACGACGTCATTGATCCGAGCGGACTTAATCTTGGAAATATCGTTGCGGAAATTGGCATCGAGCTTGTCGGACCCGATAATTGCATGAATACCTACTTCCGACGCCTGGTTACAAGTATCGACGAGCCCCTCGCTCGTTGTATTTCGTGTCGCTGCAAACTGCCGTTTCAGCAAAGGTGTTCCGTCTAACGACGATGCCACCTCTGGAGTGTACATATCGCAGATACGATACTTTCATTCAGCATTGCACGCTGAATGGAGGGAGCGTTAATTGACCAGCGGATCTTTATTCTCGTGCGCACAATCGCCACATTGCGAGCTTTACGAGCAGTTACTTCGCCGAACGGTTCTCCGGCTGTAAGGGCAAATTGCGAGGGGAAATCAGTTCGAAGCTTGTGCTCGTCTCGCTGGCGGGGAACAACAGGGAAACGCAGTTTCTATGTACGTAAGGCAGAAGCAGATAACTTTTCTCGCCGAGTGTACGCACGAACGACCTGGCGAAACATCGAAATTCCAACGAACAGGCGTGGCTGTTGATTACAAGTTTTAGTTTCTATGGAGTTGACGAATTCGCACCTTTCCTCCGAACGTACAAGTAGCACGAGGAATCCATCTAGGAAAATGTATAGCTGCGTAGAACGAGAGCGGTTGAAAGTTCGAATCGGCGAAACCGTCGAATCAAGGGTTGAATGGAAGATGCGTTTCGAGTAAAAAGTACGCGTGGCTATTTGGTGTACTTTGTGCTCGTTGGCGGTCCGCAATCGAGAAGAGGTCCTTAGCTTGAAAATTATCGGAGTAATTTATTATAAATGTCGTGTTCTTTTGTATATCAGAGGAGACATTTATTGGGCAGTGAACTGTTTCGGTTTGGTAACGATGGCAGTAAAGAAATGCAAAGAATAAAGCTAGCGACGGGATAAAAGGTGCAAGAGTGTGAACTAGAATCCCAAAGGGCTACCTAAATTTAACTCATTGCCGTCCACAATCGAAGGTCATTTAAATCAGGGCTGAATAGATTAAGCTCGCCGTGTCCCAGAAACATCGCCACGCTCCTGACCTTCTCCGCAAGCGGCGGCATGATTTTTCATCGTAATCGTTTCGTCCAACTTCATGCTTCGTTAAATCCTCTAACTCGTGTCTCTGCTTGAAATTCTAAACGCCAAATTCTGTCACGAGTAAACTGCTCTTGACCTTCGTGCTCCGTTCGATTATAAATATTAAACGATACTTCCTCGTGTACACTTTAATTAATCTTCTAACCCGGTCAAATAGTCGTACAAAAATTGTCGATGCTAACGCATTGAAATTTCTAGGTGGATTCAAACGAGAGTTTTTATGGTAAGCTAGGGTATCTTCGAAGCGTTTAGTGTTTCGTTATTCGTTTCACAGAATACTGGTACTGTTGCCGGGCGAGAAAGCAAACTACATGCTCCGCGTCGAAGGGATTACGTTCATTCATGATTTTCGCGATGAATCGATGCAACGTGCGCTCCAGACGCTAGGGTTCAAGTGTAGAGAAATGAGAGCGCGCGCACGCTCGGCTCTCTATGATTCTAGACGGACTTTGGCCAAGGCGTCGCGGAGTTTCTCTCCAAAATTGTCCGATCTTCTCGAATATTCTTCGTGTCTCGTTCCGTAATATAATCATTTGCGCGCGATCGACGCCGTTTGATTAGAAACGCGATTATCGACAGTTATATCTTTTCCGATGTAAAGGATATCGAATATTACGTATCTTATATCTGCGTGGTATTAGACATTACAAAAAAAAAAAAAAAAAAATTTAAAGGCAAGATACAGAAACGATGCTAATCGTTAATTATATAATATATAACACAACAATGATATAATGTATATTGTATAACGTAAGAGGAAAATGATAAGTGGGAGAATAGTAATGTGCAATTTGTCGGGGGAAATAAACGTAAAAAAGGAATCGAGGATAATTATCCACGTCATTTGCACTATTATTTGCGCGACACGACAGCGAAAACAAGTATCCCTTATCGGTATGGATCAGTGAACGCGAGCAAGTGTTTAGCTTAAGAGGTATAATGTATCTCAATAACGAGCATCGTGCGGAAACAAGCATCGTATTAAGCAGACGCAGTAGTATGAGTCCGTTTAAAGCGCGGCGCGTCGTGGTTAAGGATACACGTGTATCGGGTCGGCGTGGCTCGCACGAGTGGAGCCATCTACTGGTCTCGATAGGAAACTTTCGCAATGCATTCGGTAAACTAATCTCCGCGGCCGCCTCTGATTCTGTATTATCCGCATACGGGAGCGTGACTGCTTCTTTCGTGTACTCCTCTTTCGAGAATGATAGCTCTCCCCCTTTTTTTTACACGCAATAAACGAAAATCAACTCGGGATCCGTTTAAAATCGTTGTCTCTGCACGACGTTTCAAAGAAAAAGCGCCGACGTATATTCACGTTGTTCGATCGGCCGAATAGCTCACGTTTTTTAATCGCAACGCGGACAGCAACGTTAGAACGGATCGATAGTCGATCATCTTTTTATGAATTTTTAGGGATCTTACCGACGAGGATGGCGCTAAGTTGTTTTCTAAATTTCAGTTAGTTCGCGACTGCGGGCGACGCTGGTTATTTTTATTACGCGCGACTGTGACAACGGCGAGTTATGGAGGTATTTGTTGACACTAAACGAGAAGCGCTTTTTAAAGCCGCGTGAAACGCGAGCGGTCATTGGTATGCGATCTAAAGGCTCCGTTCCGTGCCTGCTTTGAGAGTGGTGCTCGTCGATATCGACACGCACGCGATCGATCTATGCTCTCTTATGAAAGTTATAAACTGAAAAGTATCATCGGCGAAGTAAAAAATGGCGGGAATGACGAGGCGAAAAATGGAGAATATCCTCGGCAATTGAATCGGAGATGAATTTCTCCGATAACGAGGTAAATCTGCTTACACACGTTTCTCGGATTAACGACGTGGAAGAAATTATTTTTAGAAACGTTCCCTCGACTCCGTACAGATGCAGCCGATCCTACTTTAAGCGAGGCGTGGATCTTTTTTTAAGTTAACGACAAGAATAAATCATTTTAAAAAGAAGTTCTCGCCAATTTCAGTAAAACATTACGCGGTAATAACAGCGATGTTTGAACGGTGTGGAAGCAAGAGCCGGCACTCGACTTTCACAATTCCGAAAGGTGACGCGTACAGCCGGTCGAAAGGTCTGTGATTACTTTCCGGCGTAACCATCGTTTCGCTGCCTTTAATTGGCACCGGTACACGTACACACACGTGCTTTTCTTTCTTGAAATTAGACCGGGATGCGAGTGGCAATTGTCATGCCAGAGAGAGCCCAATTACCGGCGGACAAAGACGTAAAGGCCTTTAAAAAGAACATAGACAATTTGCGCCGGAAATGGGTTACTTTTTTCCGCTCGACCGTACGCTCTTTCATTATTTCCGTGGAATCGAGATCGTACGAATTGTCGGCTATCGATCAGGCTATTAACGGCAACGACGGGCCAATCGCGTGGAATATTCAGGAAATTGTATCGTTTCTTAACCTTCGATCGAGGCGATAGGCATTTCGCTAACGAACGCTTCGTTTTTTCTCGATTATTTCGACGCAACGCTTTTTCCAGCGCGAACGTATAATTACCGACAATTCAGAGAAATTCCAGGCTCTTTCTACCGTTTGCCGCGCGTTCAAGCAAGAAGTACGAATTAATTAATAGGTTTTTTGGTCGCGAGACGGCGCTCGTCCTTCAACGCCGATCGTCGATAACCGTCACCTGGTGGCAAACGAGAGTATCGAAACGACCTCGTACAACTTGCAAGCGAAAAAGTTGAAGGGTTCTCGGCTTTCGTTCTTGTCGGATATGGAAACGTAGTTAGTAGCCGACTCATGGCGTACGAAGAGATTTTCGATGACGTTCGATGGCGCGCTCGCGCTGCCGCTGCCACGACGGTCGCATACACGCGGCCGGAAGCTCTGCGCGACGCGCGAGGAGTAACCTCGATTCGCGAAGGAAAGAAGGTCGCCGCGGAAAGTTCGCAAACTTCTCATCTCGGACGTTTATACCGGCTAGAAAGGACGGGACAAAAATAGCCTCGTCTTTTAAGGTCGCGATGAACGCCCTCGCCGGCTTAAATTCCCTTTGCCGGAAGTTTCTAAGCGACGAGAAACCGACGAGATCATCGATCTTCTCCGAGAGAGTAAGTGGAGGAAGGGAAGGAGAAGGAAATGAGGAAAAGAGAGAGAGAGAGAGAGAGAGAGAGAGAGAGAGAGAGAAGCAGATACGTCAGACATTATCGTTCGAGCGGAAGGTTGGAGAGAACAAGTAATTTTAGTGAGCGTCTCCCGCAGACTGCCGTCCTCATATGAGACGATAATAATTCACTTGGATCGGTTTTTCGGCGCACATGGTCGCCCCCGTTCAGGATATTAGGCCCAAGATGAGATTAACGGAATCGCAAGCTCGCGAGCTTCGCGAAGATTTACTGGATGTTTATTGTCTCGCTGGAAACGCGCTGTCCCAAAAGAGCCAAGGAAATTCGTTAGCGAGTTTCGCCGAAAATTACTCGGTTCCACCCGTTACATGGTGCGTTACGTCCCGTAGAATTACGAGCCTGCAATTGGTAACGCGATCGAAGCAGAATCTTCGTAGCGCGTGTAAATCTCGTGCTGGTTGAAGAATTTACGTAGTCGGTAGGCGAGGCAGCAGCCGGCTTCGAAATATTCAGGTGAAAGATTCCAGAGCCGGTAAATTAATGTCGAACGCGCGAATCGTCTCTCTCTTCTTGTGTGTCAAAGGCTAGCTAAATATAGTTCGAAATTCGAAATCGTTCGGCGCTTCAACGTTAACGTCGCGTCGAACCGTGTGAAATTTATATTTATCCGTTATCGTTACACGCTTCGTTCGTTTCTATCCCTTTGGCTTCGACTTACGGATCGACCGACGGATTACGAAGAGTCGCGCGTGTACGCGGCAAACGTAAAGTGGAAGTAATTCACTGCCATTTCGTGGCTGTGAATCGGCGACCTCACTCTCGTTAGACGTTTAACTCGTGTCATTAAACGCTTCTAACCGCGACTTGTACGACCGATTTCGTATATCGTTCATAATAATAGATAGATCAATTTGCGTTCCGAGCACGAAAAGCTGCAGCAAAAAACACGTATTACGTTCCGCTATCCCCTTGAAGTTTATTCGATAAAATTTCATGGATCTTCTCCCGCGGAACCTGATTTCCAGCTTGATATCACCTCGTTACGTAGAAATTACTAAAAATTAATGACAACGACTGAGGCACATTTCTGATTGCGACAGGATGAATGAAAGGGAAAGGTAGCAACGACCGCGGCGAGGAAATGGCAGATCGATGAAGGGGATCGGTCTTATCAGCGAACGAACTCGTGACTCGGTTGTCGAGAGTTCTCGACAGATGGCGGGGTTCGTAGCGGCGTAGATGCATCGGGTGCACGTGCATCCGTTCCCCCCTCTTTCGTCCTGTACCGCCCCGCCGCTGGCCGATGTGCCAGCGAATCCCACCAACGACGTCCCACCGGTGACGTCAAGACGCATTGCGACATATCCCTCTGCCCCGCTTTCCTGCTTGGCCTGCACTCGCCTCGCACTCGCCTCGCCACGCTTTGCTTCTCGCGCGTATCCCCGGTAAACAGTCGGCACGCTCTTTTTTCTCTTCTCTTTCGAGTGGTCGAGCACCCCTCGTCGAGCACCGACTTCGTGCTCACCGCAGAATCGATGGATTCGCTTTTACGCCTCTCGCGTCTGTAAAAAAACTGCTCGGGAAGATCGAGAATTCGGCGTGCTCTGGTAAAGATGGTCGGTGATTTATTTCTTTGGAAATGTAGTTTCGCTTCGAAATGCGAATGGTGCGAAACGGAGTACGACAATACAGATTTGATTTAGATTTGGAACAATTTGCAGAAAGGCGACGCGTTTCTAGGTAATGTAACGTAACTCGCGACCACGCGAATTGAACGCGGTTTCGTTCTCAGATGAAAAGCCACGAGGAAGAGGATTCGCGGAAGAAAGCGGGTAATGTCTGGGCAGAGACCGCTTTGCGAATAGACGCTTGACAACGGGCGAGTTTTCCGTTCTGACGTTTCTCCACTTGCTGTTATTACGGTTTGCCTACCAGCGCTCCGTTGAAATGTGTTCTCGCTTTAATATCCCTTTGCTTTCTAGCGCGGCGAGGCAGAGTGCACCGGCGCGAGTGCACATGCACCAGCGCGCTCGTGTCCTAGGACGCTCCTTTCAAGAGTGCGACGACACTAAACCGCGTTCGCTTGGTCTCATGAATTTTGACTAACAATAACACAAGTTGCCGTGGAAAGACCATTGAAATTCCAATGTCAAACGATCTCCCGAGGCGAGAAATATCGAAATGAAGGATAGCTGTCGGTAAATAGAGAATAAAATCCGCACGAGCGAATAAAACACTCGTACAAGAATGATAAGTTCGCAAACAGATCGGTAAGTGGGTATTACCAACTGCTTTTTCAATGCAGTTATCGGAAGAACCCGTTTCGTCTGGCTGCCGATAAGTAATCGAATTCGGACAGCAATTCTGTAGAAAGCGATTGTAAAATCGTGCGATAGTACTGGCCTCGGAGAGAATCGGTTTTCTCGGCAGGTAAAGACGCGTCGTAACGAGCAGAACATAAAGAATAGTATAAAGTCGGTATTGACTTGCGAGGGTTCGTTTCGTCCTCGGTGTCGTTCTAACGCCGATTATGTCCGATTACGTAACAAGAATTCCAAAGGTGTTTCGTCAGATTCAAAGTACTACCGCTTCTTTCTCCGCGCAATCCTTTAACTCCACTGCTGTCGGGAAAATTACGTAATGAATACTTTATAACCGTCAACGGTAGCAGAGTCTTACGCTTCGCGCTACAGCTAGATGGTCTTTCGCCGATCTCTGGCTTGTCTGTCGACGAGTCTGCTATTCGCCTGTCACCCTGCGTTGGCCGACCTCTTTCTGCAGAGAACACCGACGTGAGTTGCTTTTCACGTGGCAGTTTCAACGTTCGCGGCGTGTCAATGACGCGACCAATTAGATCGAACGTATACGTACTACATATTCGCTGAAAAGAAGGCGCTGGAATCGGCCGAGCGAATGGCTGGCGTTTTGTACGTCGCGTCGCCGACGACACAGCGGCATTACTCGCGGATTGCAGATGTTTTTCAAACAAACGAAAAGTTTCGAGGCAGTGGCAGCGATTTTCGCAGTGCGGCCTGGCCGCGTGATCGATCGTGCAACGACTGCATCCAGTTAACGTCATTGCGCGCACCTGACGAAATTTCGGTCGTCCACAGTTCGAAGAAACGGTGGATCGCTGGCAGTCGTCGTTCAGCAACAGGAATCGCGTGGCTTCGGAACGGCCAGCACGCAGCCAGCAACGCGTCCCTGTGTCAGGGAATGGGAATTACCTTGGAATTTGGCACGTGGAGAATGCGCAGAATGGAACGTCCACCAGACTCGGTCTCCGGTTGCGTATCTCTCTGCCGCGGAGCTAATTAGGCTCCCGCCATGCTCGATTATCGCGTCCAATGTTACCTAACCTCTACTCCATTACTAGTGACGTCTATCGAAAAACTTTGATCGCTGCACGGGTATCGTTATTATTTGTTATCACCGGGTTTATTTATTTATTTATTTACTTATTCATTACGGGCGTTAGGCCTATAACGCAACAGAGAGAAATAAATATAGGCGCAGCAAGGTTGCAGAATTTCAGAGGTTATGTTAGGAGCGAAACTAAGCGAAGCAGCTATACGTCGTTGAATAGAGAAATACGTTACGTTCTAAATAATTAGGCGTTACATATCGTCAATACCGAGCGTGTAAACTCGTGAAAAAATGCGGAAAAGCGACGAACGCGATCCGATGCGTTAGCACGTGTGTACGTAGCCTGATAATAGGGTTGCTGTTTCTGATATCGCATGTGAAGGAAGCAACCATAACATTACTCAGAGACCGCGGACACGCGCTAAAATTTATAAGCTGGGCAAGTCGAGTGCGATCGACGAAATTACGTAAAACTTTAAACAAGATAAAAATGTCGGCAATCAGTCTCCTGTTTTCCAGCGATAACCATATTCGATGCACGTAGTACGGCATCATAATTATGATCGCGAATATGCATAAGACAAACAAGAGAACGAAAGGCGAACGCAAAAACGTTTACGCTGCGTTTTTTTGCGCAACATTGATGTATTAGGTTGTCCGAAAAGTATCTTTCTTTCACAGACACGTCTTTTACAACAACGCATCGTTATACAAACACGATGTCTAATCTGTCGAACGTTGTGATATTTATCTCGATAGAACAAAATGGATCGTACGTAATTCGATCAAATAATATAAAACGACAAATATCCATTATTTTGTACATCCATTATTTCCGTATAAAACGAAAGAAACTTACCGGACGACCTAATACTTGTATCAACCATATGACACTGGTATATTTCGAATGGGATAAAACTAAAGAATCGTAGAGGGTTCTAAGAGCGCGAGCATTTCTAAAGTGGCCACAAATTTAATTTTTCACGTCTTCTGCCCACCCATATTTATGTACCTTTTTTCTTTATCTTACGAAATCTATCCTTTATCTTCAATCGCTTATTTCTTCTGACGTTGAACCCTCTCTCTCTCTCTCTCTCTCTCTCTCTCTCTCTCTGTCTTTTCCACCGGAAAGTAATCTTCGATCAGAGTGAGGGCAAAACACGGCTTGCACGTTGTTCTCTTAACCGTAGACCGGTAGGCGAGAGAACGGTTGTTTTTAAATCAGCCCTAGGTGGAATCGTATGTTTGCGTACGCTTAATCACGAGCACGTCACTCCGTGATAGCGGGTTACTTTATGCGGCGGGTCGTTGCACGGAACGCAGCTTCATAAATTCAAACGGGAACGCGTTTGGAACGTACGTGGTAGATTTACAAATTTGACCGGTCGCCCGTGTAAAAGTACTTTGCGCCTCTTCCCTTTATGTTTTCTCATTTTTTCTCCCGTTACCGGGGAATTCCGCGCCCCGATCAGCGTAACGGATTCGATCGCTTGCGTGTATCGTAGACGCTTGCACGGATCGCAATTAAACGCGACGTAATTGTTTTTAAAGCTTTCTCGCGGCAGCTTGTAAACTGGAATTCCCTTGAAGCACCGACTTCCCGCTAAACCCGAACCGAGTTATCAAAATGGAGCGCGTGCATCGCGACCCTTGTCCACTCTGTTTAGGATTATCGAAGGACGCCGCGTTAAATGAGAACAACTCTTCGGCACGCGCATCGAACGTGAAACTTCCACGCGATGCTACGTTATTAATATTTAAATAAAGAAATGCGCGTATTTACTTGTGCAAGAAGTCTTCCGATTCTCGCGCGATGTATCGCATTCGTTGGAAACTTAGATTGCAATCGGCATTGCTTGGGCGCACTCTTTGTGGAAAGAGCGTAACCGGCAGCGGTTGGCTCTAATCGGAGATAGGGAAAACGACTTGAATCAAGAGAGTGCACGTTTAACAGGTTAACAGGCTGAGACTCTAAACCATTCACCAACGATGCTTATGAATCGCAAAACCTTGAAACGGGGTCGAATCGTGCCCGTTTATCAATGGCGGCCGTGGCTACGCCGCGTCTAGTGTCTACCCCATTTACCACGGGAAATGTAGTTTCTGGCGTTTCGCCCGTGGCTGTTCCATCTTGTCGTTCCCAGGCAGAGCGCTACCTTCGTTTCCAAAATATACTGGCTCTTACTCTGCCCACGCTCTGTCACATATTCAAATATGTCAGGGGCGTAACGACGCCACGTCGACACCCCTCTGTACCTCTGCTTTTCCGTACTTCTCGCGATAGAAGTGAAGCACGAAAAATCTCGACGAGCTACTAGCACACCTGCGAGTGTCTGCAAATAGACGCCGACTGTCTTCGAACGTTCATTCGTTCTTCGCTAATTCGCAACTGTGCCTTTTCAAGGAACCGTCGATCTTTGTTCTTCCGCCGATTCAAAGCTCCGCGCGAGAAATGTAGAAATTGCGAAGAAATTGGCAGAGATATCGTCTTGGAGAAGATCGCGCAGAGGTTTCATACAGAGGAGCAATTTTAATCATCGTTATCGGTATCGGAGCGCGAGACCGGAGCAGAAGAATCTTCGATTCGTTCCGTTAAATCCCGTTAGAACAGACGACGATTCGTTCATTTTCAAGAAACCACTTGCTAGCTCCGGCTGCTTCCGATCGCTCCGCCGGGCGCACCTACGTATATGCACGTAGTAGATGCAGGCACTGTAATTTATAGGCCGTCGCCACGACCTCCATATAGACACCTGGGATGTTAAACTCCTCTGTTGCTCTCGCGGAAGATTAGCAGAGTCCATTAAGATCGTTATCTAGCCATTAAAATCTTAACCGCCGTATAATCCGCAGCCTATATAGTTTACACGGCAGCTTGGCGGTACTTGGGAATACAGGAAAACAAAGGTGCCAATAATATTTCGTAAATTATCGGGCGAATGATAACGGGACGCGGATGACTGACGTTCGAATCGGTGGAAACATTTGATCGATATTTTGCCAACGGTTCGTGCCTCGACGATCCAGTCGAGTTTCACGTCACGAACGATTTGCTCGGAATTGCGAAGATTATTAAACGTAAACGATCAACTCGGTCAAATATTTACTCGTTTGATAAATGTTTCCATATATACATACGCGCATAAATATGCAGCAGCCCGTTTGGAAACAACGTTCCATTAAATCGTGTTGCTTATCTGTTAATTAACATAAAGCGATGGTTGTTGCCGATACGAGTGCGCGGCGAGTTCGTCGCCTGCATTCGTAACTACGCTTGGAATAATAAAACCTTTACTCGGGGACGAGCACATCGGAGGGGTCATGGCAATGCGAAACCATCCAAGCGTTATATCGCGTAATATTCGTGCGGTCTCGTGTCATCGACCAAGAGACATCGCTATCTTAACCGATACAGATGTCACGTTTCGATCGTTGTTCGTTCGCCGTTTGTCTCTCGCTCGTAAAGTAAGTAGGCGGCTATCGTTTTAACAGAAGGGAGGACAGCACTTTACTTCCGCCGAAATCTACGTTTCGAACTGTGCGATTTCCCGCGACCGGGCACGCGATATTTTCGAGACTCTGTTGCTCTTTCCCCTCCTTTCAGTGTATAGTTGCAGGCGAATAGCAACGGAGGACTTTGGACCTCGAACGATGTGTCGTTCGAACTATCATCCAGTGTCGAACGATTTCTTCGTTTCACTGGACCCTGATGGCTCCTCTCGCGAGCATCGCCTTTCGAACTCGGCTTTGCTCGATTGAAAAGAAAGGTCCCGTGTTTCGTCGACGCGTGCAGTAGTGTCGCCGACTACGAATCGAAAGCGAGATATATCAAGACAGGATCGAAGAGTAAACAAGCGGCGGCGGCGGCAATGCGCGCTAATCGGAATCGAAAAAAAAGTCTACTGGAAACTTTCCATCGTTGAAAATTGGGTGTACGGAATACACCGACTGCAGCCTGGAAAAGTGTATACTTGTGAATGAAAAGAACTTGGTGTCGGGAATCGTATGGTCAAAGAGTGAAGGATTAGTGAGTCGTTGACGACAATCGTATGGCGAAGAGAACGACGGTAAATCACGTTTGAAAGTTTGACCCTTGGAAATCACAAAGCTGGTTTCTCGATCTCTCGCTCGGTCGGTATTAAAGCGTCGTTCTCGGCAAGTAACCAGTACGCACAGTAGAGATGTGTTTCACGAGTCGCTTCTATTCTTTCGGCGAATTGTCCGAGAATTTTTCATGGCGTTCCAGGCCGCTTTGTCTGTGAAGTGTCTTTGCGACGACACAAATCCACGAAGGCTTACTTTTTTTTTTAGTTTCACCAGCGCTCCTTGCTCTTTGAATTGTGCAAATTTCCTTGAATTTCCGGCGTGCGCAACTAAATGATTAATCACGATGCATGCTGGCATGAGGGGCGCTTTCATCGGCATGAGGATGTTACCGCGACATCGACGGATATCTTCGGAATATAAGAAAAGGTAACGATCGGCTTTTGTTTCCGCAAAGTGTACACTTTGCGATAACGCTTCCTAAGAGTTTGAGAATAATCGTGTGAATTTTCAATCGATCGAGATTGCCAATATCTTTGATTTCTTACGAGCAAACATACGCTAAAATATCATTTAAACGTTTATTCGTTACAAGACAGATATCGATGGCTTTCGAAAAGCGAAGAGATTTTAGAAAAGATTCGAACCCTGATTTATACGAGAACCCTTTCCGTTGTTCGATGAAATGGTGTTAGCTAATATTATTTAAATATCTTTTGTACCGTGAGTGAAGCATTCAAGGACACTTGTTTTCTCCCGCCGCTCACATCTTCATTATTGGAATACTTTAAAGTTTGGGTAAATTATTATTAGGGATTATTAGGGAAGATAAGTGGTACAAAGATTATTCTTGGGAAGCTCCTGCCATCTAACGGAAGCTCTAGGAAGCCGATAAAGGACGCGCCCGGCCTTGTCGATACCAATGCAGGTGACAGATAACAAGCGCAACGCGTTCATTCGCCAAGCATTTGGACGATACTTGGCGAGACTTGTTTCTCATTACGTATAAATTTCAAAGAAAAAATAGAATCGATCGAATGTCCTTAATAACTTACCCTAATCAGGTCATATTAACAAGCAAAAGATGATATAACAAAGTAAGGTTAGAGTTGGTTCGCACTCGCGGAAATCTGTGGTGTTCGTTCACTACACTAGTTTCTCGTCTCCCCCATTTTTACTTCAAAAATGAGACCGTTGTGTCATCTCGTTTGCGAGAATCGATGCACACGTCGATACAGAGGGTCATAGAGAAACGTACGCGCGAGTTGGCAAACAAGCGCGTTTGTCCAATTGTGTGCATATATCGCCTCCCGGCAATCGAAACGATAGAATCGCGCGCAGGTCGTAGATCCCAGTATGTCAGATGCACCGTGACAACCGCTATATGGGTTGTTCAACTTGCATACAGGCTGAAATTGATTGGAGATAGTTTGCGGTCAGTTGGGGCTATGTACGAGCGGCGAAGGGGCTCGCCGTTCGAGACGAACGAGGCGTATTCGAATGGAACGACAACCGGTCGACAGTTTCTATGCGCTTTGCCGAAAATTTGGCAAATGACTTGCGCGTTCCGGCAGCTCTCCTCGACAAGCTCGAGTACACCGTTGCTTTCGCGTAGATCGTCTTGCAAAATTACCTGCATCAGACACCTCGGCGTCACGGTGACCGTTAACGTAATCGGTATGCGGTTCTTTCAGACTACTCCACGCGATTCGACGTACGGAGGATATATATCCTCCGGCCGTAAAACAGTTTTACGGGCTACCAGGTAGGCTTTGACATTTCGAACAATGTTATTTGCCTCTATTGCGGCGCGGCGTTTCGACCGAATCTGCTAACTTCGTTCCAAGAATAACGCGAAATGCTCGGAGCCATTGAGCGGAGGATATTTTCTTTGCGTTCGTCGTTCCTTCGCTAGTTTTCTTGCTATCTTGGCGATAGAACAAACGCATTGCCGCATGCGATCTCACGGTTTCTGCATTACCCCGGTCGGTTCAAGCCGAGTCGCGGCCGGCAATTTAATGAACGCCGTTTAAGGGGGGGGGGGGGGAAAGGGGCAACTGAACTGTGCACTATTGACCCAGGTCGAGAATCGCCTGCAGGTAATCGCATATTTGCCCGTTCGTGCACCGCTGGAACGGACATAGCCGTGCATTTACTCTCCCTACGCATGCCACGTACGTACTTACCCTTTCGCTGCTTATTATATTAATCGCTGCTACAGAAATATCTTCGACAATCGTTGAAGGCGCGTTGCCTTGGTTAGCGTATGCCAGCCTAAGCCGCGCGACTTTCCCGTAAAAAGAATCGCCTGGCAACTCGCGCGATAACCTTCGGAAATTGAACGTACAATCCGGCAGAATAATCGAGCTACAGATATATTTCATCGCTCACTGTCGTTGACTGGTCATTCGAACGTTTTACATGGAAAACAAGCTCCTTTGTAGTAATACGTTTCGATAGGCGATGTTGAACGCCAAACGGCGTGTTTGTACATTAGAAATGCGATTAAGCTGTACAACTCGAACGGGCTGACCGGGCACCCGTCCAATAGGTCGACGTACGCGAAACCGTGTACGACTTGTCAACGGTTATGTGTCACCTTGTTAGCACGTGTTCCACATGGCACGAGGCCGGACAGTTTGCTTTTCGTCCACTCGCCTCCATTGACGATTACGAAACCGTAAACGCCTCTGCGACCAGTGAAATTGGAACCTACGAAACCGAGCTATTTCCGCGTTTATAGTCGGCGAAGAACTACACGCCAACGTATGGTGAACTGGACGCAAATAGAACGAAACGAATATTTTCTTAAACGCTATCGAAGCAGAATATAGCGGCGATCGAACATGCGAAAACGATTCGTCGGTAGGCAAGGGATTTACCGAATATTGGTAGAGTAGAGATATGTTTGCGGGCAGGTTGGAGGGGTCGTACGGGTGTTTTAATCGGTACCATCTCGCAGGCTGAATCAGCATCGACGCGCGGAACATGTCGTGCATGTCCGGTAAACTCGACTACTGGGGCACGGCGCGTTAAACAGGTGAACGCGGGGGTCGGCGACATGCGGTATACGGTTACGGAGCGTCACGACGCCCTGCAGGCGACCGTTCCACAAACCACCGCCCCCAGGGTAAACTTTCTGTTACGTGCCGACGATGGCCTGTAGCGTGTTGTTCGCTCTCTCTACGAAGCTTTGCTTCGAATTCAACGGTGTATGCTAGCCAGCGGCCCAGATTTTTTCAACATTCCTCCGAGTGAAAGGAAAATAGCGGAAACTGCTGCATCCTCCGCAGCCCCTCGACAAACAGATCCTTAATTGACCTTTTTAGAAGAATCGTTGTTGGAACATTGTCACGTCAATTCTCTGCAGTCTGTGGCGGGCCGCGTCCTCGGATTTGCATTTCAAAAATTGTTCTTCGAGGGAAAACGAGGCTATCGAAGAGCGTGCTTCTTTGACGATCGCGAAAAGAATTTCAGTTGGCCAGCGCTGCATTTCGCGAAGCGGAGATTCCGCGAAGCGGAACAACTATAGCTCGAAACGCGAGTGGAAGGTCGTGGGGAAAACGAAACGGCACTGATTCAGACGAGTTCCTTCAGAGCATTCCTCACGACCTTCTTCGGGAATCGATGTTGCCCCTGTTTGGAACAACCGACCTAATTTCCCGGATACGAGAGTAGCACGCGACATCGGTACAAGCGACAAAAGCAAATTCTTAATGATACCGATCCTGCAAGGAGCAGCGTGTGCTATTGCGAGAGCCCACGGCATGGAACGCACGCAACTCGAAAGAGGAATCGAGCCGGTCGCAGCGACGAGTCCAAGTATCGTAGAAGCGAAATTCCTGATAATAACTCGAATCGCGTTTAATCTTCGATGGTAGAGTTATTTCATAGAATATCGCTGGTATCAGCCCAATGAATGTACTTCAGGGGAACGCGTGTCTAAATGACAATTCGAGCAGACGCGCGTAGGGAGAATTTATACCGATAAAGCGATGTACGTATACCGGCGGCTTTATGTCGCCAATAAAATGGATCGTAAGATAGAAAAACAAAAAAAAAAAAGAAGAAAAAAAAAAGAAAGAAGAGACGAGAGAAGTTTTAGATTAAAGGATAAGCCGCAGTTTATGCGAACGATCTCTTCGTACCGAGATATTTCGCATGTATCGCTATGTATCGCGTCGAAAGAATATTCAGGCGTATTTGAATCGCGAACGCGGAGGGGTTGGCCCCGCGACCGAATCGATCGCGACAGGGAAAAGTCGGTAATCGGATCAAGTCCATCGCTAGCAAACGGTCTACCGGCTGACCAACCACGGATACGCCTGCTACTTGCTTGCTTGCCACAAGCCAGGTCGTGTACGCTGGGTCAGGAGAGAGAGTCAGTTATACCGACGCCGTGCTACCATTCGCGTCACTCATTGGTCGAATCCTGACGACAGCTTCCTCTCGAAGATACGCACCGCTCGACCACGCAACCCGACCTACGGCGGCATCGGTCTGCAAGCTCGTCTTCGTCTTCTCGGCGATTCTGCTCTCCTTCCCACCTTCGTGCATGAGACCCACGAATCTCAGTTTCGGCGCCGATTTCTCCGTCACGGGACGACGGGTGGGTAGACGATCGCCTGCGAAGAGAAGACTCGAGTTTCGAAAGAACTAGCTCGGCGACACGGCGGTACGAGTGTGAGATTGCGCGTAATTTTGAATCCGCTTTGGTTCGAACCAGAGAGTGTGGAGTTTGTTAGAAACAGGCGTCGACTGCTTTGGGTCTATCTTCTTAAAACGTGCTACCTGTTTTCAATATCCATATAGGAACTGGTCCAATATATATATATATATATATATATATATATATATATAAAGAGAAAGAGAGATAGATATAGATATGTATATACAAGGGCGATCGGTGACAAAGTTTTCAAAATTATCCGCTTCGCAATCTCGATTCTACGAAATTTCTCGAAACTTTGTATCCTCTTGGAGACACTTGAAACGTCAATCTCCGGCACAGCTGTCAATTTCTAAGGCGATCGGTCGTCGCAATGGTTTTCTCGTTGCTTTTCGCCGAGTGACTCGCACGATCGCATCGGGTCGGAGATTACAAGGGAACAGAAATTAATTGGAAAACAGTCGATCGGCGCTTGGATCGAGCGAAAGTCGCGGGTGCGCTACGTGCTACGAGTTTAACGATTCGATCAGGGTAGAAAATGTGGCAAACGAGGAGGAACGCTTTGGAAATTTCGTTGTTGGAGTCGCGAGTGTGTCTATACTTGGAAGGGAACCGGATTCGAAGTGGGCTGCTACGTTCGTGGCAAAAGTAACGAAGAGCAGAAAACTATTTTTTATCGCACCACCTCTGCAATCGAGTTACCGCGATCGCCGATCGATACGTGACTGGTCCTCGACGCGTTCCGTCCTCCAATTAAACGCGACGTTAACGCACCGCTTGATTTCTCTTTATTCCTTCCCTTTTTCTATTTTTTTTCTCCCGTCAAAACGCTCGAACAGAAGACTGCCGTTTGAATGCACGCGCGATTAGTGCGGGTGAAATTGCTGATCGGATCACGCTTGTCATTAGGAACCATCGAACCGTACCGTGCGCGATTTAAACGTGCAAGTGCCGATGGCTTCGTGAGAGACCCTCTCTTTCGTTCGATATCCGAAAATAATCGGCATCGACACCGTTCCGTGTCCGTGCGTTCTCGCGATTAAATTAGAAAAACGGGTCGCTCGAACGTAGAAGATTACGATTTATTTTACGAAGAGCGCGATCTTGGGAGACGATCGAAGGCGACGGATCGGTTTCGACAGTTTCGTTAGCTGCGGATGTAAAGCGACGATGGCGAAACGCGTCAAGCCGTAAGGATTGTTTAAAAAGTTTGCCGCGCTCAAGGCCACGGGCCTGGAGTATCGATCTCCAGGTTCTCTCGATCGGGAGCAAGAACGCGGCAATAAAGAATTGCGGCAGTGGCGCGCCGTTGGAATCGAGGTTAGCGTGCCGCCAAACCTCTGGATCCTTTCTTCGTTTTCTGGTATTGACCGGGTGGGCGCTCGTGGCGCGCTACGCCGTCGCCATCTTTCGGAGGGCTGGTTCACCGTTCGGGAAAATGAGTTTGGGCGGGAGGGAGGTGCACGACTGACGCGAGTGATTGACGATCGGGACGTGCGTTCCCGTCGTGAGCAGCTCGGCTTCGTAATCGCTCGAACGGAGAAAAGCACGCGCCAACGAGCTAGAACCGACTGTGTAGAGAGAAATTTCGCGACATCTCGCGAGTTGAACGAACGCTGGCAATGTCGACTCGAAGGCGCGACAACGGTGTCCCGTGTACTCGAGCGGAGAGGATCGGCCGAATCGAAACGATAACGAACTCGTCTGATCGACGCTGGCTTGAACTATCTCCGTGAAGGCAAATGTCCGAGGTGGTTGGATCGTCGGTCTCGCGACGACTTACGCACGAAGGGAAACGTTTGTAACGGTCAAAAGTGAGTTCGTGCGAGGCTGGATGGTCGCCAGCTCGATCGACACGGTAGATCGAGCACGTGGTGTAACCACCGACTGGTTTTTTCGCCGCGTCGCACGATGCCAAACGCTACTCTTCTCCTCGTCCGGCTCGGTCGTGTTTGTTCTTTGCCTCGTCGCCGCGCGACTCTCTTCCACTCGAAATTCCTCGGCACGCGCCTCTGTCGCGTTTATTTCCCGATGCGTGTGTCTCGTGGGACGTTTCCGGTGCTGCCGCCGCGCGGCGTTCCCTTCAAATATATCTGTTTTGGTTTGTCGGTGGAGGAGGGCGTGGATAGCGGCTAATTATTATCGGACGTGTGACTGCGTGAGATTGGATGTAAATGGATGTCCCGGTTCGAGTAGTTCTCTGCCTCGTGCCGACGCTTCCGCGCGTTTAACGGTCACGTTATTTAGGTCGCCTTTGACGGCCAGGCGAGCAGGGGAAACGAAAAGGCGCGAAACCGTTTAAACGCGATCGTTCAAGAGGTTTCAATGCATCGCTCTACTTTCCGAACGTTCTATCCTTTCGTCGAAAATTAGGGGACGTCGTGGATGGATGGGCGGGCTAATCGGCGAAAGTTGGCACGAATCCAGGGATTCGCGAGCGCGCGAACATAGCCGAGCATTCGTCGGAATCCCTATTAGAATTCCGTTGGCGCTTCCGAAGCTTTCGCGTAGCACGCCACACCGGAGATTGGTTAGGGGCGCGAGGTCGCGCCGTGTCGAAGGTTCGCTCGATCGGATACGCTCGATGGCCGCCTTGCAGCTCGGCGTATCGGTTAGCGCGATCCGATCGGTATCGGGAGCGCACGCTGGCCTTGCCAGCGTCCGACCTTCCTCCTCCCCGTGATTCTGCCAATTTGTCGCGGCTCGCGCATCGGTGCTGCCACCAGGTGGCACTCGGCGGAAGCACGAGTCGCACAGGGCGAGAGATTCGTGCGATGTGGTGGGCGAAGTGAGTCGGCGTGATCGCGGAACGGAAGGAAGACCGTGTTTGGACGTTGCTGTGTACGCTATCGTACACGCGTTGTCACGGCTTCCTGTCACTTCCCGCCTCCATTCTCCTTCCGTTTCCTCGTCGTGTTTCTGTTCTCGCTGCCGCGAATCGTCCCCCTTCGCCCGCCTTCTTCATCGTATTCGTTTACCGTGCGCTGGCACCTTTCTCGTCGGACGCTTCCCGTTGGTCGACGCAAAACGCTCGTCGTGCAAGTGCAAGTCGCGAATGGGGTTGCACGCGCGTGAGTCGGTCGCGATTCGGTGGCTCGCCAGCGGCGCAGCTGTGTCCATAGGTGGAAGGTTAACGGAGAGATCTGTCGCGCGCGTGCACGAGGTCGCCAGGAGTTAACTTCGTCCTTATCGAATGTGCCGCGTCCGCAGGACATCGGACGGCGGTTCGGCCAGCAGCGCATCGTTCGAAGGAAGGAGAGAGATCGCAGAAAGTAGGATTCCGAGGACCGAGAAGACGATAGACGAGCGAACTCGCGAGATCGACAGCGGCAAGGGGAGGAGAGGAGAGGAAAGCAGCGAAGGAGAGAAAGAGAGAGAAAGAGAGAGAAAGAGAGAGAGAGAAAGAGAGAGAGAGAGAGAGAGAGAGAGAGAGAGAGAGAGAGAGAGAGGGTCGGTGCAAAGCCGGGTGGCCGTGCGTGCGAGAGGAGCTCGCGGCAGGAGCAGCCACGGAGGCAGAGCGAGAGAGGTGGAGTGAACGGGCGATAATCGAGGATTTGAATGGGTGGGCCGGGAGCCGGTAGGGTTAGCAGGCACGAGCTGAACGCGGTGCCAAAGAGCGACGTCGGTCACGGGGATCGGACCCTCGTAATCGGCGAGCCAGCAGCACCACCACCGGCCTGTCGGTGTCACCCGACTTCGGCTACGAGTTCGGAACGCGCGATCTCGCCATCCGGCCACCTGGTCCCCGCCCAGCTGCCGCCTTCGCCGCCGCCACTCGCCTCGCTCCACATCGCCGCCAACAGCTGCACCTCCATTGGCAACAACAACACTACCGCCAAGCCGGACGCGATCTCGAACGGTACCAAGGCTGCTGCGACCATGTCCTCGCCGCCCAAGCATCGAAGGGGCTTCGACCCCAACGACGTAAACGCCACTGACTATCGCCGTTATCGTCGCGTTAAAACGACGAAACGGTGAGTTTCTCTCGCATATTGCCTTTCTTCTGTTTTCTCCGTCCCAGCGGAGCTACGTGTTCACCTTGCCGTTTATACAGTTTCTATACCTTGTCTCTGAGTATGGAACGAGAACGGCTCCTAAGGCGGCGGCTTGCGATCTCTTCTTTCTGCAGAGGATAGACGATAACGTTCGGACGAAGCGGCAGGTTTAACGGCTCGTTTCCTTAAGCGAATGGACGAGACGAAAGGTCTGAAAGTTTCGCCAGCAACGTTCCACGCTCGAACGCTATCGTCTGCAGCGAAATCGTGAGAAGTCGGAGCTCGTCGAGCTACTCGAGAGTCTGATCTCGCGGATTTTGCCGCTTTCAACGAAGACGATCCAAGCCGTCCGAGCTGCGTGACTCGTCCCGTACGTCTCTCACTCGCCCCTACCTTATTTTCATGTTCTGCCTTATAACCCGGTGCTGCAAACATCCTGGAGTCCTCGTGTCTCCGCGAGCTAATCGCCATTCCGTTGGGGACCGGGCGGATCTGGTCGTTGACCGCCGCCTCCAGTCTCCAAACGTGCTTGGCATTCTATCAGGTTGTCCGAAAACTCTCTTTCGCCTTACGAAGAAACGATAGATGAAAAACCATAAAAACGATATTTTTCCTTTCGTATTATTTTACTGAATTATTTGTGATTCATTTTGTTCCATTAAGATAAGGAGCACAACATTTGATAGATCAGGTTTCATGCTTGTGAAAGAAAGACATTTTTCGGACAACCTGATACAATCGGTTCATCTGGAATAATTTACACCGAGTTTGTCGCCGAGTCACTTTCAATCGGACAAAGGACCGAAGTCCGTGTGCCAGCTTGATTTCCCGCTCTCGAGAATCGCACGTATCCGGCAAACAAACGTCCAGTGGAAATGCCAGCTTGTTGGAAGTACGCGAAACAGATATAATTATTTCGTTTCGAGGAAAATGTCGCGGGCCGATACGTACAGACAATGACTCACGAATTTCCCCGACGTTATTTCCGCCGCGCTTCGGCCCACGTTATAGATTCGTTATCGATTCGCCGACAGTCGCGGGATTGTTCGGCGTAGCCGGCTGTTCTTCGCGGCCGATTGAAATTTGGCGAAAGGTAGGGCTGGTAGGTGGAAATTCGTAGGATGGGACGCGAGCTCGCCGATCTCGAGGGCGCGAAGCGGAAAACACGAGGAACTTGGACGAAGCATGATCCCAGCGTAACCTCGATCCCTGATTTCCTTCCGGAACACGGCGTTCCAGCCTTTCACACAGCTTCCACTGACAGCGAATGCACAATGTTCACAGAGGCTTTGTATGTTCCACACCGTGACCTTGGGCGCCGGACACAGACCTCCCCGACATCTCCCGACATATATCTGTCAGCACGAGGCATTAAAACACACACAAGCTTGCGATGTTCGATGTTGGATCGCTTACTGGTTGTATCCCCGTCATGAACGAATGCGCTGAAAATAATAATAATAATAAAAAAAAAAAAAAAAAAAAAAAAAAAAAAAAAAAAAAAAAAAAAAAAAAAAAAAAAAAAAAAAAAAGATCATAAAACCAACGAAGCAAAAAGTAACACGATAAGACGAAAGGCTGCGTAGCCTAGGCTGCATGTGGTGGACGCAACGCGGTTAATAAATCGATGCGTTGCATCCTCAGTCGACGTTCCTGTTGTTCGATCGGATGAACGAATGCGTCGTCAACGAGTCGCCATGATAGATCGCATAGATATACGATTATTGTAAAGGAAAAATAAACGAATAAATGAAAAAAAAAATATATATATATATATATATATATATAAACATAAATATACGCGCCCTCACGCGACCAGCGTAATATCGGGTCTCGTCGATGTCCCGATGCTTTCGAAGCTTGGAATGCGATGCAATGGAATGGAATGAAATGGAATGAAGAGTCTTGCACCTTGGACGATAAAGCTTTCACGCACTACTCGATTATCGGCGAGGACCGTCGAGGAGATGACGCGGCTCCGTCCTCTTCTCCTTTCTCGCGGCGAATATATCTGAAACGCTTTGTTCGATGTGCCGACCTGAAAGAAATTCACTTCCGCTCGAGGAATGTGCGAGCAAATGCAGGAAATCAGAATCGAAACGTCCCGGAACCGCCCTCCTTTCCATCGTTCTCGACCCTCGTGTACCGAGAGAAACGTTCGCAATCCCCTTGCAATCACCGCGATCGTCCCTTGATCGTACTCCGACGTAATCGAATAAATCGGCGCGATTGTAATTTCGCTCGCTCGATTATCGGGGTCGAAGAGCAGAGATCTTCGACGTGGAACACGTTACACGGCTCGTTTCAGGGCGTGGCAAAAATCGTGCGCCGATCTTCGCCGTTGAACGACGCGACGCTAACGAAGAATTGGGTGCGATACTTTGTTGCTTGGAACCTCGCCACTCTCGACGAAAGCGACGCTGAAAATTTTCAGAGCGTCCGTGTACGCGCGTGTAATTCGATTTCAGCGTATCGAGTACGCTTTAGATGATTTTTCACGAAAACCAGTTCTCCTGGCAAACACGGTTACTGCGCGTTTTTCTTAGTCCCGATACTTACGATAACTTCGTGTGTTGCGTTGCACGAGAAAAATGAAAAAAAAAAAAAAGAAAAAAAAAGGAAGAAAGAAGGGAAACTGATATATTTTTAGGTTTCTCTCTCAGCGCGCGATGGAATGTTTCACCCTGCGTTTAAAGCGTTTGGAGCGTCGTGTCGTCAAAACGTCGCCTCTCCTTTTCTTTCTTTCGTTGCGTTCGTTGCTCCGAGCAGGTCGTACATGTTTAATCGTTCGCTGCCACGAACCGTTGCATGCGTTGTTTTTTTATATCAAATGTGCACGTGTGCTTCAAGATGGATGATTTTGAAACGAGGGACGAGCGTGAATTTACGCGTGAAAACTGTCACGGGAGATCGTCGACTCAGATGACGATAGGTACGGGAATGTGGGTTGAAGGAGGCGAGGGCAGGGACGGTCTGACGACCGAAGCGTCGACGTAGCCATCACAAATGTCGCGTACAAATTGCAGATTTTGCACCGGAGACGTTGTTAATACTCCCATGGACAATTAATACTTTTTGCCGTGTACACTCGCCCGTTATCGCCACGTTCCTGGCAAACATTCAATCAGCGAATCGCGTGGTCGAGTGCGCCCGGTTCGGCGAAAAGAGTTCGCCTGGAATTTTCTGCAAACTCGATCGTTCGACTCTACACGTGGATCTGTATCGAACGTCATGAGAATCCTCTTACCGTTTCAATTTGTGTACCGTTGTTGAAAATATTCCAATAAATACCTGTCGCGTTTTAATTCGCGATACACGCGTACTTGAGCATCGTTGAAAATTCTCTCCGAATTTCTATCCTGTCCGCGTATCGCTCTATCCGTGTATTATAAAATTGCAAACGATTTTTGCTCGCATCGGATCGCCCCACTAGAATTAAATATCGCGCGTCGTACGTCGAGTGTGCCACTTCTTCCTCCTCTTTATTTGTATACGGTGGCGTACAGGTGCGCGAGACAAGAATAGGATGCCGGTGCTTGCAACGAGGAGTCTCGAATCGGCCGATCGATCCAGCATTCTCACTCAGTTACAGAGTTTGGTAATTGGAAGGGCAGCTTGATCGATAAATATGAATGAGCCATTATTTTCCGTTCGAAAGCGTTTTCAACCTCGACCCGCGTCCTTCTGCGAACAGAGACACTTGGCGAAATCGCCGATGTTTCGCCATTGTGACGCGAAACGGAACCGAGCGAGGGTGCAACCGGATGCGGATTTGCCATACGTTTTCCGATACATTGCGAAACGACGCGAAAACATGCTCTATCCGAAAAATCGTTAGCTCTTCTTCTTTCTATTGTGTTAGCTCTTATATTTAGAATTTCTCGAGAAACATCGGAGATGGCGACATTTGCAGGGGCGAGGGAGCGCGCTTAGTCGCGTGAGCGACAGATGACGAGTTAAACGTTGGATTAATAATACATATCGCGTGAAGTGGAACAGCCGTAGACTATAGTCAGCCGTGTTGTCGCCCGCGATTCACGGCAGTTCGATGGGTGGCCGACTTCTGTTCTGTAATGATAAAGTGGAAAGGTATGTAGCTCGCCTTCGAGATTTAATTTGCCGCCTGTGCTCGAGATTTAATTTGCAGCGGCGCTCTGGAACGGTCGGGATCGGGCGAAACGAAGGAAACGACGGAAGAAGGGCGGCACCGATAGCGGCAAGAAAATCCTCGGTTCGTCGAAGCGCAACGCTTCCGATATCAAGGAAACGTCGAGTCTCTCTGGCTCGTCGATCGTCCTTTATTTCCTCGCTCTTTCGTTCGCTTCGAACGTTCGATAAATTCGCTAACTACCGTTCTTTCGCAGAAAGAATCCTCGAATAGAGAAAGAATACTCGACGATATATATTGCAAGACGGGGCGAGCCTACGATCAATGGCGCGGCGAGTCAAATATTTCTCGTAGCACGAACGCGCAAGGGCAACGTAAAACGCTCCAGAGATCGACTCGAGTTGCAATCGTTTTTAATTGCGCTAAATCGAGCATCGGCGATGTCATTTACGAAACGTATCAATCAGTGGTAAGACGCGGACTGTGTCGTTTGAATACGTTCGGTTCTATCGTTACCGACAGCAGGACGATCCAAGTATCATTCATCGTGAGAAATACCAGAGCTGAGTGCATGTAAAAGGCATACTCTCGTTTAGCTCTGACTTGAAAACGCTGAATCATCGTTGGTCCTCCTTTTGAAACCGAGCAAGTTCACGAAGAATGCGAAACTCGTGCGCTTTGTATGCCTTGGCTTTGCAAATGTGCCAGAAGATTACCCAAAATGGTATATCATTGCGAGATTCATTCTGTGCCGTTTCTCCGCATTTGTAGCGCATTCCTGGCGTCCCGCCGTCCATCGTAATTGGTGCTAATTTCGAGTCAAGGCAAGCTCTAATTTAGCGTTACCTAACGTGTCTCCACAAGCCCATTTTTTAACACGATGCTTCATTCACTCGTGGTATTTCTTCTCAGTGGTTACAAGCTTTCTGAAGCCTTTTAAGCGTTTGTGTTGTAAACTATTGCCTTCAGGCCAGGCTCGTCGTTCTTCGCCGCTGTCCCCCTTTCTCTCTTTCGCCATTTTCAGCCAACGACGGCTACAAAAATCTATATTTACATATATCTACGCGCAACAAATTCTCATCGATCTATGCTTGCCTTCGATCGACATGATCCAGACACGCCACTTCGCATTGTACGACGTTTCCTTCCGATTGACCATCTCGGTTTAGTTCGTTGTCGCGTCTAATGTTCAGCGCGTTTGTCGAAAAAATTACCGAACGATCTAGTTTACTTGGAAAAATGTCTTTTCTGTTACCGTAACGCGTTCGGAGCTATGCTCGACGCATAACGAACATGTAATCAATCGTCGGTAGTATTGTTACGTCACTGAAGATACAGCGACGTAGCATCGAACAGGCTAACGCTATCTCGGGCCAGTGCAGGCACGATAGTTAGCGATTAGTCGTATGCACGGCTTCAGACCGTCGTTGGCGAAGATCAGTCTCTGTTCGCGTGTACGATGAGTCTTTCGCGAATTTCACGATCGCGTTCGTGACGCGCGTTTGTGCATCGGAGCTCGCCGCGCTCCATAAATTACGCACTCTCTCTCTCTCTCTCTCTCTCGATGGCAAGTATCTTCGTTTAAATACGAAACGAATCTGCTCGCGGTTGTGATATTTCGTTTCTATCCCTGTCCGATGGATGACTTTGCCTAACTTAGCGTACCGTAAGCCGCAAGCGAAAGTATTCTCGAAAAGTATATCTACGTCGGACGAAATTTCGAGCTTGGTCGCGCACGGTAAAGTCGTGGCGCAACGAAGATGGGCAGGAAGTTATGCGGCGAGATAGAATCGTTATCGTACGTGACAGAACGCGGAGGATTCGTGGAACAGGCGTGCGTTTGCAACGATATTCGCGCTTCGCTTAGTGTTAACTTTTAATTCGAACAGATTCATCGAGCCGTTAAATCGAATCAAGCGATCGTACACCGGAATAATTTGTCGAGTCGTTTTTTCTGCAAATCGAGTCTCGCGCGCGGATAGCATAATCCATGTACTTTGTTCGATCTTGAAATGAAAAATCGCTGCCACTCCGACTGCACGAATCTTCCATCTGGATCGGCGCTTTTTATTCTTAACGAAAGAAGAGGAAGGCAAAAAGAGAAGAAACAAAGAAAAATCTGCTCAACAGATCGCGAGCTCCGAGCGTGACAGCGGATTTTTTGCGGTCGCGGATTTCTGTCAGACTAGCTACGATGTCCTGCTAGTGTGATATGGGTCTCGGACTCCTCGTTTTACACTCTATGGTTTTGTTCGTCGTTAGCAACATCATTCTACGATCTCTCGGAATTTGCTCCCTCTGCCTACCGTACTCTCTGGTTTTAACAGTTATCATCGCCAGCACATTACACTTGTAAGTACCGTTCTTGTAGTTTCACATACCAGCTAATGTCGGCTAGAGTTCCACATCGTCGAGACTTAGCTACACGTATCATCAACCAGCTCTCTACCTATAACTCTATTTTTTTTTTTTTTTTCGCGACGTATTTCGATTCCTAAGAGTCCTTGACCTATGTATTCTCGATCTGTTCGATCGTCGGAACTTTGATGGGTCGATCGCAGTGGAGATCGCAAGCGTTAGTGGAAGTGCAGAGCCTTAAAGCGAATGCTGCGACGTGGGAAGGGAAATCCAACTCTCGCGCGTGCTTTCATTAATACGAGAACGCAGATGAAAACGCAGATTAGACGGTAGCTGATAGTCGAGATCGAAATATTGCACATTGAAATTGGATTTTCTCGTTCGTGCCGTCGTAATCGAATGGAACGGCACCAGACGTTTTTCTTTATTAAGCGGCGAGCATTGGCGAGCGACGATCGAATTTCGCACGATTTGAAACCGAGAACGTAAGTTGACCCGGTCCCGTGCGACCGTCGTCCAATTACCATCCGCGGACAAATGTACTTATTTGTCGAAACGGGCTGCACCGGATAGGCGCCTCGTCATTCGAGTAGATTAACCTTTTGCGGTCTGACTACTTTCCATTTCTCTCGAATCTCCTGCCTAGTTGCGCGCCGTTGCGTTTGCTCTCCGCGTGTTAATTAGCTTTCCCTCTTGTTAACCTCGCTTTCGTTGCGAACAGAACGATGCTGTAAAAATCCGCGAAGCGTTGCCTCTTGGCATTGCACCCGCGCGATCGAGCGTTACCGAGCGCGTGGTCCGACCATACGTGGCCGAAACTACTTTCTGTCACCGGCCGCGACCAAATATCGCTCTGATCTCGCTGTGTTGCGTCTGACGCGAACGACCGTAACTACTTTCCTCGTAATAGCACGTGTCACGGTTATTGGCTGGGGAAGGACAATAACGTATTGTTGTAGCGCGGGGAACAATGGCAGGCCCGAGCTACGCGGTCGTATTATTAATATGTATAATATTAGCGTGAACGGCGAAACAGAAAGTAGTACGAGTAAGTTATTTGTCCGGCGTGGTACGGCCGGATCGTATCGAGGTAAATCAAATCGCAAAGGGTTAAGCAGCGAGGCTACGTAAACAGGTTAATAACAGTTTGCATTTGTTCCGGCGAACAAGTACATTTGGCGGTGTATTTCTAAGGATTCCTCTCTTAATCTAGGCTCCGAGGCAAGATGCTGTTCGCACGAAAAACTTTTACGCGATGTCTTACAGAACAGCAGCTACTGGGAAAGTTCGAATGAGCCGCAGAAGATGACGATGTGGATCGAGAGATTAATGTTCTCGTTGGTGATACTTCCGGGCGGACAGGGCAACCATCGTAGTCAGTTGCCTCGACGCAAAAAGCGGTGACAGTAATTTAATGCTACGCGCTTCCCGACTTTATCTTCCCCTCGCCTTGTACGCTCAAATTAGACGCTCACTATTTTCAGTTCGCGCAAAGGTGGAATTTTATTGCATCGCAAACCTGCGAATCGCGTTGTCCAGGGCTTCTGCTTGTAAACCGCGGCCGTGGACGTTTCTGCGGCAACATATACCGATCGGTGTCACTTTCTCCTTCGAAAGAAACCCGACCAAGTTGGCAAAGCCACCGAGCAATCGGCGTACAAACGCTCGTCGTCGCGCTGTCCCGAGAAAGATTGTAACGAACGCTTCGTCGAAGTTTTAAGAGAAAGAAGCAGAAACCGAGAATATCGATGAAAATTCCTTCTTTCGTCACTTTTAATTTGCTGCCTTACCCTGTCGTTGTGAATCGATTGTAACGTTCGTCCAGTACCTAGCTGTTGCTCGCCCTTTAGAATTCCGTATCGGTAATTAAACACCGATTACGAGTAGTTTCTCAGTTGGACAGTCTGCATCGGTTATAAGTAGCCCTTGATTCGAGTAATCGGTTGTTTCGTAAGTTATTTCGATGGCAAACATAATTGGTAGTCTGGTAGACTGTAGTAGCTAGGAAGAAGCATTCTGGTCGAGTAATGTAATCCTGTCGTATCGTATCGCTTTAACGCGAGATGTATCGATCGATGAAAAATGGTAACTTCGGAATAGACGTAGATATATGTTTATCTTTGGCGAAGGAATTACGACGCTTGTGTTGTACTTGTAGTCTGTCGATCCTCTGATCGATCGCAATATGCGATAAAAGACATCAAACGATGCGAGAAAGATCATATCGATGCGCAGCGAATTCGCGTCGCACGTTCTCGCGGAACCTGCTCGGACCCAGTGTCAGGTTGGTAATGCAGCTATCGACGAACGATACGAAAGCTCCCTTGAATCGGACGTCGCAAGCTCTCGGCTTGAACGTGCCAGTTCAGGAGCTTCTCGCCAGGCGGCGTCTCGATCAATTTCCACTATTTCGCTCCCCACGAGGCTATCGTTGCAACATCGTCAGCACTCTTATAAAATTCGTTAATCGTTGCGCGCTATCTGACCTTTTTCTTCGTGCTTTGTCTGATTTTAATTAAAGTGCCGCCCCAACCTTCCATCAAAGGCTTCCGCGAGGAAGATCGGATCGAGGTCTCGGACAATCACCGTCAAACGTCCTGATAATTCAACGAAGAAAATACTTATTTCTTTTTCGACGAGTTCCATTCGCGTCGCTGCAAAGGAAGGAAGCGGAGAGAGATTTTTATCCGAACGCGGGCTACGCGTCTCGCGGAACGTCGTTAATCATTGGACTTTGCAAGGCAAGCTCGACGTGCATCGAGATCACTCGATTAGGTCAAACGATATCACGGTCAGCTGCGTTGGGAATTACGACATGCGTTAGCCTAGAGTGTAGGTCGTGGCGAGGATGTAACTGGCAGCGGGCTCGAAAATTGCCGCTAGTTCATCGGCCAGCATGATAGAAACGATTTGCTAGCTGTCGATTAGTCAGGTATCGATCACTGCCGTGAACTAGATGAGAGGGCTGTTAGCGTTAAACCGCGCTATCGAACCAACCCGGCGTGTGTGCAGGGGTCTGATTACCGAGGATCCTGAATTAGGTCTGGGTCAGTGCAGATAAAAGATTTTCACGTGTCCTAGATTCCCTCGTGGCCGCCGCTAGCTCGAACCTGTTATCATCGATATCCGAGATCTCGGTACGCCGATCTGTATATTACGCGCCGTCTTCGAGGTAAACGCGCGCATTTTCTCTCAGAGCGTGCGTCGATCTCTTCGATCGGTTCGTTTCTGTTCACGTGCGTCGAGGATCCAGCGAAAAAGAAGCATCGGAAACGGAATAAACGAAGACGATTGGGGCCGGTTTGACAGTGGATCGCGTCGTCACGTAATTTGTCAAAGAACGCCACTTTAGCGAATAACGTTTATTCGAGGGAAATTGCTACGCCCGTACGTATCGAACCGTCGCATCCTTCGGCGCTCGCGCAAAGTACCCTCGTTTAAGGTTCAATCGAGAAAGTAATATCGAGTAGTTGCGACGCGTGCATAACGATCGCGTGGTCACGTCCTGTGGCAAGGAGTTACTGCCGCTCGTACGAATAATATTCAGCCTGATATCTGCTCATTATCTCTCCATTAGATCGAGAGTTGAATGAAACGTTTACAAAACTGCCTGCTACCTTTTCGATGGCGTTATTGTTCGGAAACTCGAGGACGTTCAACGTCTTGTTTGGCGCTTGGCGAACTTACGATTCTGGCGATAAAGTCGGAGAAGCAATTCCGTCTGAAGAGCATCGGGGCTCTGACCGAATCTATCGAGTCAAATAAACAACGAGAAACGTTCCGGCCAAGCGTTTGATTATTCGTTGTCGATCGCCATACGTCGTTATTCCCGTATTATCGACTTTCCAACGGCCAAGCTTATCGCGAAATTGTAAATCGTCGCCACGTACTGCGAATTCCACGTATATTCAGTCGCATGCAAGCCCTACAGATTTCTCTCTTTTCGTATCTACATTCTCGAACAAATCTTTCAACAAATCCTTTATTAGGAATAATCGTAAGACGTTCTTGTTCGTCGATCCTATGGCACGGCGTCGCAAAGATTACGTTCGCAGCTGTTCGCTGAAATTGAAAATCGCGGGCGACACGAAGAAGGGTATCGTCTCTGGACGGGTAGCTTATCGAAACTTGCGATCCTTTTATCCAGCCGAACTTTCTCAGCGGCCTGCTTCTCGCGCGACTTTCGCGTGCTTTTCGGCGATCGATGCGAAAATGCGTACGAAAGCGAAGATTTACGAGAATTGCCGGGCGTTTCCTCCGGGCAGGATCGGTCCGACTAAATTGTTCGTATCGTCGCTGGCGGATTCCACGGAGAAACCATTTTGCACGAAGGCCACACTGGTCCCGTTGCTTCTTACGGTCCATTCATTCCGTGGTAGCCGTAGCGCCGCGCGACCTTTCAAATCCCTTCGTCCCCTCGAGGGGAGGATTGGGCCGTTTCGCGCAGCGGGCTCACCCTGCGGCGTTGCGTCACGTCGCGGCGCTTGATCGACAGGCCGAAGCGAATGAGGCTATTGCTACGGAATAAATCGCGGTAAGACACCGGGAAATCCTGGAGGGCTGGTTGGAGAGCGTTCGAGGATAATACTCGAGTCGCCGGTGTGGCTAGATATCGACTTTGGAACTCCACGCACGAGCAGCAGCGGAGGCGGTGTGGCGGGGACGAGGTGGATAGATGGTCGAGTGGGTGGCCGGTTGGGTGGGACGGTGAGCGCGCGGCCGTACACTTTACCTCGCCGTTCATACATTCACGCGCACCCACGGGTGCGCACGAACCCGTTTCGGCATATAGAAACGTGGTGGAACCCGGTCTCGAACACAGCCACGAATGAGCGACTACGAGCGTAACGGGGATCGAGCGTGAGCGTGTGCCGCGAACGCGAACAGGCACACGTTGCACGCCCAACTAAACCCCACCCTCCTCCATTTCGTACTTCTCTTCCCTTGCTCTTTGGAGGCTGACCGTGCGACCGAGCGAGACGCAACTATCGCCGCAACAAAGACGCCACTCGAAAACTACGAACGCATGGAGAACAGAGAAAAATAGAGAGAGAGAGAGAGAGAGAGAGAGAGAGAGAGAGAGAGAGAGAGAGAGAGAGAGAGTGGGGTGGGGAGGAATGGTGAAAATAGCGAGGAAGCACAGGGCGAGTGAAAGAGGAGAGTGAGAGCCAGAGAAATAGAGGATAAAGGCAGGGGCGAGGAAAGCGAAACGTGAGGGAGAGATTTTGCAGCGGCGGTGGCGCCGCCGTGCAACGCCGCCGCGCCGCGGCGGTTCCAAGCAGCAAGCCTGGCACCTCCACCGTCCTTTACCGCCCTGTCCCACCAGGTCCAACCTACTACGTCTCTCTGTCTGTCCGTACCCGTAAACGCACAAACACCTCACCGTTTTAACTGGACGGAGGCGCGCGGGACTGTCTCTCGTACGCGAGCCTCTCGTAGCCGCTTAAACGTCCGCGGTCATTCTTCCTCGTCGTTGCGCCACTTTTTCCGCGCTTCTTCGCCGTTCTCCCTTTCTCGTCGCAGCTGCCTCTTCCCGCTCCGGCTTCCCGTCGTTCCACCATCTTTCCACCAGCGTTCCCATTCCTCCATCCTCCGTGGTTGTTCCTTTCGTACTCCTCGGCTAGTACCATCTTCCCGCTGTTCTCCCTCCCTTTCCCATCTCCCGCCCGCCCGCCCCTCAATCCCTACCCCTTCGCCCCTACCCTGTCGGTCGTTTCATCCTTTTCTGGTATCTACGAGGGTCTCGCCACACGCACGTCCGGCTCGACGATTCAGAAACCTACGAAACGCGGGCAAACGTGGTTGTTCGAGGTGAATTTGCCTACAGGTCGTCGCGTCGTCGTCGTCGTCGTCGTCGTCGTTGTCGCCGTCGTCGTCGTCGTCGTCGAAGCAATCGTCTCTCTGTGCGCGGCAGTGTGTGGTGTCTCGCGGTGCTCGAATACTCTGCGGCCCACTCCTTCCCCGTCCCCCTTCTTCTTCCTCCTACGTTTCCCTGTTTGTCCTGTGTCACCTGTGTCGCGCGTCCACGTTTCTACCCTCCTTGCCTCCCTTCGTTGTCGGGTGAGCTCAGTACCGACAAAGCTTCGTCAGTGTTCTCGCGACGCCTACCCTTACCACGACGATCTCGGTTCGACCCGATTTCCACGATTTTCCAGATTGGCGAGGATCACGCGCCAAAGTGGACCCGTCTGCCGTTCGCGCGGAGAAATTGGGAGAGCGCGTGACGGCACGCTGTGACCTACACTCGATTCGGACGCGAGCGTACCTTGCCGTTTCTCGTCCGAGCGTCAACGTGCTTCGTTCGACTAGTGGAAAAAAGTAACGGGGAAGGGGGTGGCGAGGGGCAAAGGGGAAGCAGGCGAGGAAATTTCGTAAGCGTCGAAACGGCGAAAAACACGGTTTAACGTAGTTGATCGAATCGACAGACCGCGTGGCGGTGCCTCGGCGGAGAATGTGACCAGCGCCTGCCAAATGTTTTTTTCTGCCCGTTCCTTTTCCCCCTTTCCCCTTCTCTCTGATCGCCCCCTCCGCTCTGTCGATTGGATCGCGTTCGCCTTCTTTCCGTATTTCCCTCCGCTTTTAAATTTCGATCGAGAAGGCGGTGGTTTCGCGGTGTTCGTTAACCCGAGCGAGCGGATAGTGGACGAAATCGAGGACGAGGACGCAGCGAAGGCGGTTACACGAGGCGAACTCGTGTCCAGGACGCGATTAAATTAAATGATTGCGTGACGGTGCGCTTTATCGGTGTTTTGCAGCTCCCTTCCCTTCGCCCATGCCATCCTTCCGCCGTACGGTTCACCCCTCGCGGACTACCCACCGTCAGCCGACAGCGTCTCCGAATCCTTTCGCCGTCCTTGAGAATGCCTCGCACGACCGCGTTCGAATTTCGTGGAACGTCCTTGCTCGAGGTGGACTCGTCTAGCGCGATGAAACGAGCGGACTGGCCCGCGATGCCGCCGCGGTTCGATATCCACTGAAACCGTTTCTCTCCCACTTTGTCGTTGCTCGTTGGGCAGCTTGCGGCGCAAAGAAGCTCTTCTCCTGGTCCTGGCACGCTCGCGGAACCGTGGAAGCGCGGAAACGTGGCGGAGCGGTGGTGCGTGCGTGCGCTGCTGGAGAAAGTTCGAAGCGCGCGCGACACGCGCCGTCCAAACGATCCGTTCGCTCGCGCGGAGAACGCGGTGCGAAGCTGGTGGTCGGCCGCCGATCAGCTGACGCGGGCAACCGTGATTGCGCCGCTCGGCTCGATACACACAGAGACACGGCGCGGTGGCCAGAGTCTCGCGGAGTTTTCGCGTTCCGCTCGGACTTTCGTTGAAAGAGGATCGCGGTGTTTCGCGACTGCGTGGCGACCACCGACGCGTGTGCCAGTGAACACGACCGACCACAGTCACGGTCATTCTTTCTCGCAACCTGCTTCTTCGCTCCTCGCGTCCTTTCGTTTCCTTCGCCTCCACCGCCTAATCGAAACTGCCGTGTATCGAGCAAACGAGCCGCGATAGACTCTGCAACCGATAGACCGACCGTTTCGACCGTGCGAAGGACTCTGTGGATCTTGTGGACTCGCCTGCCGCGGCATAATGAACGTCGTGCCTCGCCGCCGACGATGAACAGGCCGAAGGATCGCGCGTTATCGAACATCGTCGTCGCGCCATTCGTGACCGTTGTGCGGCAGTGTACGGTGTGACAGTGGGTGAAGAATATTCGTAAGTGGCACACACATAACACACACACCACCGGCTGTCCTAGGACGTGCGTGGGACACACGGGGGTTCGTGGTAATAAACGCAACATGCGGGAAGGTACAATAGTGCGGGCTGCCACGGCGATCTGCTGGGCCATCGCCAGTTAGCCACTGTACTTTTCTCTTCTCTATCTATCTACTTTGCGCTGTTACGCGTTTACACACACACACACTCACACTCACTCACACACACACACACACACACACACACACACACACGTTTACACAGGTACAGGCACACGTCGACGCGCGTGCACTGCGTGACACGAAGCATATAGTTACGTACACACAGAAGGATCGTTCCGTGTCGACTTGAAACCCTTTCTTCGTTGGTCGCCGCGCCAGTGCAACGAGGAATCGCTCGGGCTGCTTTTACGTAAGATCCCGAGATCCTACTTTTGCTCTATCGCCTTTTCCTTTATCCTTCGAGCCTCTCTACCCTCTTCCCTTCCCGTCTGATCCGACATTTTTTAACTGGACGATTTCCTTCCGATTCCTGGCTCGCGAGCTGCATTGTTCGAACCACGGCACTTTCGTTACTCGAAAAGCCTGTTTTACGGCGCTATTGACATTGTTGCCTAGAGACAGCAACTAATTTAACAACGCGTGGAAAACGATCGCATCTAACTGTACAGTTAACGGAATTTCTGTTTATCCGACGATAAATAAACAGCACGGTAAACAAGACGGGCAATCTGGAACACGAAACCGTGGACGTTCGAAAACGCCGTCTCGATCGAGGATTAATGCGCAAACCTTCTCGATCGTTGGAAGTTTTAAGGGAACGGTTGGACGAAGTGGGAATACACCGTATCGCGCTAACGAACCGCGAAAAAATGTTATTTAAAATGGCGGCATATTCGAACTCTCGCGTTCCCGAGTTGTTAGCTGGAATTACCGTTTCGCTCTAAACGGGCTTTTATCGACAAGTTTGCCGCGAATCTCGTTCGCGGTCTTCGTTCTTCAAACGAGCTTCGTTTTAGGAAAAATGGCGAAAGTTTCGCGCCGTATTTATTTCGGTGCCCGGTCGATCTCGTCGACGAAAGAAGTTTCTTGGCAAAATGTCTGAACGATTCCCTCGTTGACTCGCGAGGACGAGCGAAAGCGGCCAACGAGCCTCTGGTTTCAAGGTTGATCCGTCACGGAACAACCGACACGACCATCCCTTCACACGTAATTATTACTCTACGTAGAGAGTTTCTCTTTTACTTTCACTTCTTTCCGTTTCGATTGCTCTCGATATCTCTCTCTCGCCACTATCTTAGACCGTATATACCTGTACACATATACTAGGTTGTCCGAAAAGTTTCTTTCCTTTCATAAGGAAATAATAGATGCGCAACGCTTCTTTCTTTTATATGATTTTATTGAATTTTGTACGATCCATTTTGTCCCACTTCTATCGAAGTTCTATGATCGTACGTAATTCAATAAAATAATATAAAACGACAAATGCTGTGCATCCATTATTTCCTTATAAAACGAAAGAAACTTATCGGACAACCTGATATATATATGTATATATATGTATACATATATATATTTATGTATTATATATTCGTATATATAATATGTAACATATATAAGAGTATACGTATCTATATATATATATATATATATATATATATATATATATATATTTTAGCGAGTATTTCTCAACCTTTTTCTCCATACTTGTCTATCTTTCTTTCCTTCTCTATCCCTGCTTAAAATATACGATGGTTTCGAAGTTGGCGAAAGTTGGAGAATCTCGGCGGCGCTGTGCCGCGAGAAACGACTAAATAGATCAAGGGATGGTAACCGCGGCGCTTGCAAACTTTCCGTAAACGTTGTCTCTTCGGCCTCTCAAGATCTCGCCGACAACCGTGAACGTTTGATGGACGCGAGCGCGACGCCGTCCCACCGATGGACCGAAGATCCATCGCGCGCAACACGATGACAGATCGGATACTTTAAGCAGGACTCGACTTTCTTTTCTTTTTCCGTCCGTCTGTTTGTCTCTAGTTACCACTCTATAGCTATATTCTGTCACCGCATGCGAAACTAGAGGACTCACCGCTGCGGACTGCCCCCTCTGCGAAAAAGCGACAAAGAGGCCGCCTCCATGCAACATGCAGATGATCCTGGTTGCTGGCGGGTGAGTCCACCATAGTCTCCCAACGAACGCACTGTCACGCACAATATTCTACGTGTGCCCCTTTACCTTGCCTCTGCCTTTCCCTCTTATCTGTTTTGTCGCCAGCGCTGTAATACCCTCACTGTCGCCAATTTACTCGGAATTCTCCGATCCGCCAGGCTTCTCTGTGTCTGTGTCGTACATCTGTCTGTCCGTCCATTCGTACGTCTGCCCGATCGTTTGTCTACACGTTTGTATGTTTGTTTGGTGTTGCTGCTCTTTCGTCCGTTGATCGAACTGCCGCGAAGCGAGCGGCGCTTCGCGCGTTTTCCAAGACGATCGTTCGGGATAAAAGTGGTCCACGACGTCTCGAACCTCCAAGGCCAAAGGTAGAAGCGGCCAAATATGTCGAAGATGCGCGAACCAAGTCGCAGGATCGCGTTCCTTGCAACAGGAATTTCGTGTAACGCGTTAGCCGCGATTCGAGCTGTCGTGATATCGATGCGCCCGTAATTTGCATTCCTGCGCGGTTGTTCCGTGTTGATTAAAATTCATCTCATCCAAGCTGCAGCAATCTCTCGGATGAGGGAGAAATTTGCTCGATCCAGACGATCCGCCCGATCCGCAGCGGCGGAGCGGAAGACGCGCGACAGCCGGAGACAAAGGCAGTGGCGAAGCTTGCGAAAGCGAAAAATCAGAATGCACCGGCGAGCGTAATTTCTCTCTGTTCGAAGCCGACGACTGCCGGCGAGGCGGTCTGTCGTCGGGATTACGTAACTGGCGATGGATACGTGTGCCGCTATAGGACAACGAACGGAGCGAACGATTTTAAAAAATTTAAAGGTAATTGGCGCGCCGTTTGCGAAATTCCCTCCGACGTTAAATGTTGCATAACGTCTGAGGAAATTGTTTGCCGCGTGTCCGCTGACACTGCCTTAACTTTCTGCATTTGAATTTCAAATGCGCCCGCTAGCGACCTAATAACGCCAACACGAAGAACGTTCACGATGCTCGTATGATTTGTTAAGCGACCAGATCTTTTCCACGTTCAGTCGCGTCGCGTCGCCTTATTTGTTTTCACGCGGTAGAAGCATATTGCCGATCTCGATTTATCGGAAAGCCATATCGCCCTTTATCTCGAACGCCCTAACCTTCGTAACGTGGCAGATCTTCGCGCGATTATCTTTCAAGAATTTCTTTTCGCATTTGCTTGAGCTCTCATCGTTTCGTTTAATCGTTTCGTTGAGTGATTCGTGTGTAACTGGGAATTAAGATCGGAGAATAACAGCACGCGTGATGGAGTAATATAATAAAATGACTGAACATCGGATCATCGTTCTTGCTTTAACTTTCACGTTTTTTTAACAAACTCGTGCAACTTTCGGACGACCTTGGAAGTTGTCTCGCTGCTCCTTTAAGTCGAGACGGAACGCTGCTCGCGATCCACGCGAGTTTCGCGTTATTCTGGCGAGAGAGGCATCGCTAATTCGTTTGCGAATCAGCGCCGCGTGCAAATAGAACTTCGTACGTTTGGTTCGGATCCAAATTCATCTAGTTATCAGCGATCGTATTCCCGAGTAAGATTAACTAGCGGTCCAAGTTCTTAAGTCGCTGCAGATCGTAAATAGGCCAGAATTTGATATACGAGAAACGTTTATCTTCCGTTCGTTATCGATCGCGGGGGATCGCCGAATAAATTTAGAAACGCGTTCTTCCCTTTTTCCTCCAGTTAAATTCGGCTTGCACGCGCCGACGTGCATCGCCGATTCGATCATTCCCTTTTAACCGCAGTTCGCTGCCAAAACGAGCGCGAATCCAGTTTATCGGTGTAAACTGTCGTTGTTGTTTAACCGCGTCTTCTTTCTTAGACTCGCCTTCGATCGCTGTCTCGTTTTCTTCGCCAAGATTTGTTTTGCCGCCTTCGAAAGGCCTGTTCTTGGCATGCGATCAGAGCCCGCTGAAATATCACCTCGCACAGCAAGGGGTTACGCGTACAGGAATTTGTCTCGTACAGCCGCACGTGTCGCGGACAAATACGACAGGACCCGGCTTACCAAGCTATCAATCGTCCCGGCTACACGAACGCTGTTTCAGAATTCTTGACGGGTCGGCCAGGTGATCGGAAACTTTCCCGATTAAAACCTATACGAACGTCTGGGTTAAATTAATCGTTCGAACGTACGTACGTCTCGATCAGAATGCGCACAGAAAGCAAGGAAAGACGATCCTCGATCTTCGATTAGCGAACGGGCTAAAGAAATACTTGTTCCATTGCAATTTCAGCTTTCGACGTGATAGACGAACCCAAGGTCGCTGTAAATTAAGAAGAAGCAATTGTACAGAGCAAATGCGGAAGGTAACAACGCGTTAATTATCGCCATCCGACGTAAATTCTGCACAGTCCCTCGCGTAATTTCAATGGTCGGCACAACGATTCTTTTTTCCTTTGTGAGCGAAGGCTGATGCGCGCTGCGAGCTGTAACCAGCTAACGCGGTGAACGGTCGTTTGATTCTTTTGTTGCTCAACCAGCCATCGAGGAAACTGTACATTTTTCCGGAGTCGTCGCGTCGCGCTCGCGGACCGTTTACCGTCTGCTTGCTCGAAATTTCTCCATTGTTTCGCAGCGGTGCTGTTCGTTCACCGTACGAGTTTCGCCTCTTCAAAGGGATCGAACTTCGCCATTGGAGAAACGATTTCCGCCAGATTACGCTGTTCCCAGGCGTTCAAGGTTATCGACAGCGTCTCGTGAATCGAGGCTCGTAGCTGAGATTAAGACGGGTACATCGACCTACGATAACGCGATTCCCGTGTTCTACACGAATACACAGATTCTATTTTCGTACGTCTAATTCGGAACATCGATTGCGTGCTCGCAATTAGCCGACGAGTAAACGCTTTTAGGGGAATACTATTTTTTCGCCAACGATCCGAGCACAGTCGCTCGCTTACGATAGTCTCGGTCGTTCGTACGAAACTGATTTTCCTTGCACGCGTGGTCCAATTAGAAAGACATTTGCTTATCGCGATGTTTATCTCGGACGTTTCCTTGCCACGGCGGAAGGATAACAAGGATACGTCGAACGATAACCTGACGCGACCTTCTCACGCCCGTTTCGTGGAATTTCGCTCGACGATGCGAAGCTCGAGCGGGCGCGATTCCTTAAGAATTCGGTCCGATCGATCGTCGCGCGATCGGCGATCGACGAAGTTGCGCGAGCATTTTCGAACGCGAGCCTGACTCGTCGCAGGACCCTGTCCACTCGTTGATCAAGCGAGTCACCTCGTTTCTAGGAGATCGAGCGGTTCGACCAGCGCGACGAATCGGTCGGCTAGTTTCTCTGCGACCGGTAGCCGCGCGCTTGTATAATCGGCGACTGTTTCAGCCGGATCTAAAGGGTGGAAAATAGGTTGAAAGGCGTATAATTCGCGGCGGTAATTGAGAGACGGAACGCGCGTTAACGTGGCAGGATCGCGTGACAAACGCGTCTGAGGGGAATTCATAGAATTATTCTCGTATGGTGAACGGCTTGGTACACTCGCCCGATATGGCTGGGACGAGAGTGCAATTAGGGGTGTGATAGTGTGTATCGTGAGGGGGGAAACGGGGCAGGCAGCTCGTTCATCAGCCTACCTCGCCCGTTTTTTTCTCTCCCTGGCTTATATCCATCGAGAGAGCAACGTCGTGGAATTCTGTTCCTCCGGCAAATGATATTTATATCCGCGAAACGTATCGTGCTCGTATTAAACAGGATCGCGTTGTGGCGCGTGTTTCCAGCGCGCCGATGATACCGGACGAAACTCTTCATGGCCGATAATAAATCGGCACGGTGTATCGTGGCGAATTATATTTCGTGCCCGTCGAGCAAATAATTCGATCCAGCGATAGAGGTTGGCGAAGGTTGAACATAGCAATTGTGCTGTTCTGGGATGGAATCTGAAAATGCTTTCAACCTGGTTATCTAGGGAGCCTTACGTAATACACCAAATTATATTACGTTGTCCGAAAAGTGTCTCTCTATTGCAGACACGTCTTTTGCAACAATGCACCTTTATATAAACGTGAAACCTAACCTGTCGAACGTTGTGATCTTCATCTTGGTAGAAGAAAATGGATCATACGTATTTCGATAAAATAATATAAAACGACAAATGTTGCGCATCCGTTATTTCCCGATGAAACGAAAGAAACTATCTCGCTGGCAATCCGTCGGATACGCGCCATACTTTTTTGCAGTACAGATACGTCCTGAATAAATTACCAGTCGAATTAAACGTCACCTTTGAGCCGTTTCCAGCGACGGTCCGACGAACGATTAAACGATCCGAGCGAATCGTTCGAATCGGACGATAATCCGACGCGTTACGTCGCGTCAGCGTTATTAACAAGAAGACTGAATATTCAAATGTTTCGGTCTCGGTAAAATTTCTCCCCTAGCCCCGTCTTGTTCCACGGTTTACTCTCTACGAGATCGTTTGATTCTACAGTCGCTCGTTCGATACGACCTTTGGGTATTTCGCGAGCGTGATATCGCAATCAGAAAGCTCGGCTCGTACGAGCAAACCTTTGCTCGTACTCCTTCCCGGTTTTCGGCCACTGGAAAAAATCGCACGTTGCATCGATCGCCGCGTATGCGACTGCGTCCGTCTTGCGAGCGAAAGATTGCTTCGTGCGCCGGCATCGATGACAACGAAAACGGATGCCATTTATTCGGCAGCCTGGCGGAGGCGAGCGAGGATGTGGCGTTCCGACACAGAGCCGATTCGTTTTTCTACCCTCGTTATTTCTAAATCGACGGGCAGGATGTTTGGTCGAGCTGCGATTTATTTTACCAGGGGCCGGTAAAGCATCGGGAAAATTGTTTACCGGGAAGCTGCGCGATCGAAGGGGAAAAATGGATTGACAGAGCGGAGCGTTATGCAAGCTTATTACCTTGCACCGATTTAAATATCGCCTTCGCGTGTTTCTAAGGGGACTCTAATCGCTCGTAATCGCATCACACGATTCAAGGCGCGCTTAACGGTCCGTGAGAATACGCGTTCGAACGAATCGTCGAATTGACTGGAGATATTTTACGCCAGCGTGGAGTGCGGATCAGCCAGGCAAACCAGCGGGACACTACGAACGATCACGGCGATTCTGTTCGATTATTCGCAGGTGCGCCGGGCTGCTATGTTAGGGTCGTTTGGCATTTCGAAAGGACAAATCACCGCCGTGGACGAACGATGGCGTTCCCTCGAAAGTACGAAGAGCGCGTCGCGCAAAGGGCGTTTTTCCCGAGGAGACGTCTCGAATATGCCGCATCGATCGCGTGCAGAGCTGCCTTCGGCTTGTTTTCGCGTCTCGCATGCCTAGATAGGCCCTGATGCCGCAGCGGTGCAGCTGCACTTCCGCACAACTTCCGCTCAACTTTCGCGCACGCTTCGTTCTTCGCTCAGCGATTTGTTTACGCGACGCGTGCTTCGGCCGGCTCGTGCTTCTCGTCGAGCTTCCTTCGCGGCTGTCCGCGTACTCGGCCCTCTGTTTCTTGCGCCAGCGATGCGTATTGCGCTGGGAAAAATTCGAGCGCGAACTCGTGGACACGCGTTTACGCGCGTGCGGGCATGTTTCACGCACACTGACCGCTTCTATCTTGCGAAGTTGCATGACGAACAATCGCGCTGTATCGTGTGCGATGTGTTTGAACGGTACACGCTTGCTCGCGAGCGCCACTTTGTCGACATGGGGTTGGTCGAGTTGCGCTATATATTTTTGTAGAGTTTCTCGTGCAACAGTTTACCGTTTCACCAGCGACACTTTATTTAGATACCGAGCGGACGGACGTACGCGCGTAAGCATCGCCTGTCAGGTGAGAAGTTTATTGATTCTATTTATTCGTTCTTGTTGCACAAATCGGAGCATGCCATTTTAGATGAGATCGGTGTTTACCTGAAACGTCGATGGGCTTGCGTCTAAAAGCGGACGGGTTAAAGACGCTTCGCGCGCCGTACTTAGGTCGTCCGACGCTTAAAATATCAAATCCTGCCTTTCGGACGAACGAAAACTTCGGACGGCCGCGCTGTGCCACGAAGTGCGCCGTTTCTGCGCGTAAGTGTACTTTTAGCAAAGCGCGCGATCTCCGCTAGGAAACGTGATGCGAGCTCAAAGCATAACGGCAATCGAGAACAGTTGCCGTCTCGCTGTGATTTTTAACGTTTCCACGTCGAAACATCTTCTTTTAATTCGCGTCGAAGACTTCGGAAGCGGCGAGGTCTGAAACCGCCGACGTAATTACGACGTAATTAAATCCACGCTCGGCAGAAACCAGGGGATCGCTCGGCCGTTCTCCAAATGATAGCCGACACTCCGCCGTTGGAAACGGTCGATCCTCGAGCTGCTTGCTCGAGAGTCTCGAAACTCGCCGAGTGGGTGGAATTGATCGCTTCCAACGATCGATCAAACCACCGTGACCAGCGGCTCCTGCTGGCTCGTATTCCGCTAGCTCGGACATGGCAACCCGCGTTCCGCCGTACTTTCGTTTTCTCTCTGATCGTTTCGTATCGAAACTTGCTCCGAAACAGGACAACTCTGAGAAAAACTTATTTCTTTCTATTATTGTATCTGTCTCTTCCTGTCATCGTTCGGCGAATGAACGTATTGTTACGTCAACGATGTATCGGAATACTTTCATTATTGCGTTTCGTTATCATTTTATTTCCTGATCATTTAAAATCGTTTCATTTCATCGGTAGCCCTGTCAGTCGTGTGCTTGTACAGCGCGATCTGTTCAACTTAAAATCATGGTGCGGACTGAAAAAATTGATTCTTCATCCAAGCGTTCGGTTAGCCGTTTCTTTCGCTCGAGAAATACTTCGACACATTAGGTTGTCCGGAAAGTTTCTTTCCTTTTATTAGGAAACAATGGACGCACGACGTTTTACGTTTTCTATTATTTTACCGAAGCACGTATGATCCACTTTGTTCCGTTTCTGTTACTACGATCGTACGTAATTCGATAAAATAATATGAAACGAAAAATATCGTGCATCCGTTGTTTCCTTTTAAAACGAAAGAAACTTTCCGGACGACCTAATACGTGTATATATATATTATATTCTTATAGTTATATTGTTGTTATTCATTCTGAGATATAGTTATATTCTTAAGGACACCACTCTGGCCTCTGTTAACTCTGCTCGAGACTTTGGAATTACCAGCTTACCTTATTCCGCTCTTATCTAATTCTTCATTCGCTGATCGCATTGCGATCTATGTCAAAATTACTGACACACCGTTCAAAATGCTTAGATTCATTTATATGACACATAGGTACTCTAAGAGCTCGGACACTTTACGAATCATATATTACTTTCTCGTACGTTCTCGCTCTATTGCTTGGTCACATTGTAATCGAAATCTTTGAATCGCACAAATAATATTCAACATAAATTCTTGCGTCTGCCCGTTTTTTTCGGTATCCACCATGGCCTACGATAAGCGTAACTACCCATCTACAACGTGTCGACTTAATGTAACGTCGCTCGAGCGTCGAGGTCTTTCGATGGACCTGAAATACTAAACGATACGGTTAGAAGTCCCGAATTTTTATCCCGTTTCAAATCACATGTTTCTCGACGCCTCTCCTTCCATAATAACCACACCATACGCTTTATGGTCATTTTAATCGTATCAACCGCGTCGCTGTAAATTTTAACGAGTTTCCCAAAGTTCTTGACTTTCTTTACTTTCATGCCACCCGCGATGGCCGTATATTTACGTTGCACACTAAATGGTTCTCCTTCCAACCCGTTAATAAATAAATAAATTACAAATATATGGAACAGGCTGCGTACAAAATGACAAAACTGACTTTACTCTACAACGAGAGAAATAGAGAGAAATCGTATCGATCCGGACATCGCCGAGGTATAATTTCCAATATAAGTGTTGCGAGTTACTCGAGCAGTTTCCAAAGGTTAATTTACTTTCAGATCTAACGTACAGCTCGATCGGATGTCTGTGAAATACACACACGCGTATAATTGAACGAGTCTGAAAGAACGAAAGCTAAATGCCAATAACGAAACGAACGACTGTTCGCTGTTGGAAATGCTACTGGCAGTCTATGGAGTTGGGCCGATTCGCGTTTGGTTTCAGGGTGGCTGACTTGCTAGGCGACGTGGCACGTTTCCGAGCTTTCGCTGATGGTGCAACGAAGCAATTGACTCGGTCCGGTCGGCGAGTTACGCGCGGAGAGACGTCAACTCGCAAGCGATAAATTCGCGTCCCAGGCGACGCGACGCGACTCGACGTCTGGGCGCGCGCTCGTTCGAACATACGCGAAGCCGCGGCCGCTTTTAATTCCGAGCCGTTTCATTACCGCCGGTCGTACAAAGTTATAATTATCCTTAAAACTTCCGAACAGGCCGTGCATTATTATATAATTGGAATTACTCGGCTGCGCGTGCAAACGAGTTGTACAACACGAAACTTTTAACAAGTGACCATTCAGAGTTACCCGATTGCTCGAGCGCGATATTTTTTCCTTTTTTTTCCTTCGTCTTTTCGCGAGGTCATCCCTGAATAAAAACGTTCGATCGTTCGATCCCTCCCTCTGTTACTCGCGATTCCAGCTTACGGCTGCAGTTTCGTTTTTATCGCGCCGTTACCTCTTGTCCCGCAACGTTCTTCAAACATTCTTCAAACGTCCCTTCCGACCGTTTCTCTCAATTCGACGACTCGCGTCCGATCGGTAATTAGCCGAACATTTTCACCATGGCAGCGCAAGCAATCGCCGCTTTTTGCGCGCCTCGGACGCGGTCGAGCTCGGTCGCGAAACAACTGGACGAAGGCAACTTTTCGCATTATTCGATTGCAACGCGACCTGTTTCATCAACTCCCGAAGGTTAATTACCATTGTTTCCGTGAACAATCGCCTGCCAGTGGTTAGGGAAAGGCGATGGATGCGGAGAATTAGGTCATAGACGTTGTTCGGTCGAGCAACGACGGCGCGCAATCGTCGAGTTTGTCGCGCTTTTTCGAGAACGCGTGCGGCGGTGACACGCGAAAATTGAATTCTTTTCGCTAGAACGATGATTCCAGTAATCAATTTGCGCGGCGTTGAAAGTCCACGGAGACGATATGTTATGCAAGCGCGTTACGTAATCCCGAGTCTCGCAAGCAAAGTTGATCTCTTCTTACGTAAGCTCGCCCGTTTTGCACATTTCCGGTTCGAAATTACCCTTACTTCCGTACGACGATTCGACTTTCCTTCGTTCTTGTTTAATAACGTCGACGATCGATCATTTCACCGGGGTTTTTCGACTTCTTTCCAACGACGCTTGCCTAAAAACGTCAGCCGAGAACGACGTCTGCGTTTACGTTATCGGCGGTTTGTTCGCTCTCGCGGCTGAAGCTCGGCTATCGAGCCGAAGAATTCGAACTTGGGAATACTGTCGCGGAAATACGCCGGCTGATGATACGTCGTACGTTTCTTTCAGCCGCGAAATCCTCGTTCATCTGTTCATTTATACATCGGATTACACTGGCTTTCCGCCGCTGTCATGTTTAGTATTTGGATCGATCCTTTCGTACGTTGATTCATGGCTGTGATTTTTACGCTTTAGAACATCGTCTGCTCGTTCCTGTTCCGCTGTAAAGATTTCCGTTGTCGCGTCGAGCGCGAAACAGCGTGACAAATGCTGTCTTTTAGACGAAGTTTCAGTCGAAGTTTCAGTCTGCAAGAAGTCTCAGCCGGATGAAACGCTCTTCCTCGCGGTTCTTAGAGATGCGCGATATCATGTTTGTTTTCGTAATTATCGTTTTCTGACGCGCGTACAGTTCCGTAGAAGTGGCAATCGCCGCTCGAATTGCACGTGGGTCGCTTCGATTATTTGGAAGTAGCCGTTGGAAAAAATCAAGCGTCTCCCGAACCGAAGTTCTATTTTTACTTTCCCGAGAACGCTCTTTCATCCTTTGCACGCGAATGCTCGAGACCCGCAAAACAAACGTCCATCCGTTTCTACGAAAATTCCGTCCGTTTTGGGTTACCTTCGCCGTGAAAAATAAGGTGAAACGTTTTTCTCTGGCAACGGCGTTCTTCTTCGTGTCCTACCGCAAGCGCGTCATTGTTTTGAAAGCTCCGGGGCGAAAGTACTTTCCTCCTTCGGACTCGATTGTCCTCGCGGACCGCCGCTTGGAGACAATGGTCCCTTCCGGTCGGTCTAACGACAGCTTAAGCGAGGTGCGCCCTGCCTGCCGAGATACTCGAGCAACGAGCGTCACCTGTTCCTCTCGTTTCCAGTCCCGTGAACTGTTGTGCGTAGTGAATTTTCGCTTCTCGCGGCGAGATTACCAGCTGCGTGTTTCGCGAGATAACGCGCGATCGAAGGACTCTCTCGTTAAAATAATCGTTGAAAATGGCGGAGAAAGGATATCGTATTAGGTTGTCCGGAAAGTTTCTTTCGTTTTATAAGGAAACAACGGATATGCTCGGTATTTTTTCTTTCATATTATTTTATCGATATTGTAATTGAAACGGAACAAAATGAATCCTACGTGATTCGGTAAAATGATAGAAAGCGAAAAATGTCGCGCGTCTGTCGTTTCCTTCTAAAATGGAAGAAACTTTCCGGACAACCTAATACAAAAAAGACGCGGATGACTGCGACCAGACGACGTTGTTCCGTTTATTCGCGTGGGACGGCGAGGTTGGCTCTTTGGTAGGAAGACGTTCGACCGGGTCGTTCAATGGCGTCCAGATGTCTTTAGAAGCGTATACACGCGACGATCATGCTACTGGAGAAGTTAAAAAGACCGTCCAATCTTCTGGTGGAAAATGAGGCGGAACGGGCGGTCGATTCGCCTCTTGTCGATGCTGCAGGCAACCGGAATGTATGTCAACGCGTTATTTCCTGTCGTTATTGGGTACCGACCGATATATCATGGCTGCGTAAAGTGCTCGTTTATTACTCGGCGTCGTATCCACGCCATTTTATCCCTTCGATAAAGAATTCCGTGCTTCTGTTCTCTATCCACGCGTAAGTAATTTTTTCAGTGCAAGGGATTGGCGATTCTTTTTTGCAAAAGCAAACGTAGCGTTCGAGGTTGAACGTCAATTACGAGGGAAATAAGATCCGGGTCAAAACGATCGGCCGCTTATCCGTTCGTTGACATAAACTCGCCGTCTGTGTCTGATCGAAACCGGCACAGGTATCGGTAGGACGGCCGGCTCCAGCGGACGAATCAATTACTCGCCGCGCCATTGAAAATATTTTTGTTGTCATCGCGACTCCGACCGCGTTCTATTTTTTGTTGCTCGAACAGACGGAACATGAACAGCGCGCGTCGATTACACGCCGCCCTGTCAACCGCCATATCGACGATCGCCGCTCGCAAATTGCTCCGCACGGCGAATTGAAATTTATTTAGCGTCGAATTACGCGAGAACGTTCCCACGGATTGTACGCGCCAGTGTAGAATGCTCGTGGCAGACCGTAGGGCCGCGAACGGGCCGGTTAGCGAGCGGAAAAATAGCCAGCGAGAGGAAGTTGCTGCTTTCTCGTTGCAGCCGCCTCGAAAGCCGAGAAATCGCCCGAACTTTGGCAATTTCCTCGCTATTTACCGTGATTTACGTGGCAGCTCCTCGAGGGACCCGCAACGAGCCTAGATTCCGGGCTCGCAGCTTTCGCTGCACCGCGTCTCTCTCGCTTCCAAGGTCGTAGAGTGGTTAGAAATTCCGCAAAACGAAGAAGTTTCTCTCCGTGCTGGCAGAGAAGCTCCTCCTCGTTCCGCTTGATCTGCCTCGGAACTTGGACAGGGCCAATTTTCCCTTCCATCGTCACTCAGTCGGATATTCTTCCTAGCAGGGAAGCTCCTCTTTCGGACAGACCGACAGGGCCGGCAAATTTATTCGCGTCCGAACGATCGAACGAGGGATTCGAAGGTTACAGAGGCTCGCGGATGTGCGCGGGGTGAGGGCGGCGACGTCGCGTTTCTCCTTGGCCCTGTACGAAACTAATGGTCGCGACGTCTCCGGTGGTAGAATAATGCCTGCGACGATACTCGAAGAGGTCGCAGCTGAATTCGTAGGAGCGGAGTGCACATACGAGGGAGGCAGGAGGCGGTAGTAATTTTTCATGCGGCATTAATGGCCGCTGCGTCGTTTTCATTCCCGTTGCTTTTCACGCGTAGGATTCCTCGTCCGATTTTCCTGCTACAACCTCTCCGCTGAGTTATTTTTACCGACACGTTCCGTGGTTTAACACGAAACAACGGTCAAGGAGAGCAAAGGGGCGATGTTGCAGTCGCCGCGGCTCTTTCGATTTTTTCCACGTTCGCCGAACGGAGTTGTGCGAGAGAAACGACGGGTTCGCGGATTTGCGCGATCCTTTTAGGGATAGAGAGGAAGTGCCGACGCGATCGTACTTTCGGCAGGCCGTATTTTTAGTCGGCTGCGTGACTTTCTCGTTCTCCGTGCACTCGATTTATTTTCACTGCGAACGCGAAACTTCCGTTTCGCTCGCGTTAATCCAACTTCTAGATGCAACGAACGCGCGTCCACCTGTTTTCTGCGATTTCCACGGGCTGCCAACTGTTTCCACCGCTGCGCTATTTATTTACCCACGGATTTGCCGCGCCTAGTACGCAAAACGGGACTAAGAAAAGCGCGACACGCGCCGCTCCTCTTCGTTGCTTCGTTAAAGCGGCCAACGATTCGACCGAGTCGAACGAGCGAGTTCGGCGGCTGAATCGGTTGAAACGCTGCGCCAGAGTCGAACGCATCGAGGACAATCGTTTTTCAAATTACCGCCGTTCTCTGGGGCGAATTTCTCTAAGGTCACCGGCTAGCTTCGACGAATCAACGGGACGAATCGCTTGATGAAACGATTACGCGGCGAAATGATAACTTCGTAAGGTCCGAGCTTAATTCGCCGACGAATCGACAAAATTGCTCTGGAAATTCGTCTCTGCTGCCTCTTTTCACCTATTCGCTCTCTCTCTCTCTCTCTCTCTCTCTCTCTCTCTTTGAAATCGATGCGAGCGGCGTGACGCGGACCGCGAAATCACCGCGTCCGTGTCCCGATTTTCCAGTATCGCCTCGATGCACGTATACCTACGTCAGGAAATTCGGTCGATCGATTTTCCGGAGTAAACAGGATTTCGGGAGGCAGAGTTTTCGCCGAACGGCGGAGAACAGCTCGAGCCCGGTCGATTTCTCCGCCCCCTGCGTTATCCTTGACGACGTCCAAGACGTCGTTTTAACAGCTTTTGATCGTTTCGCCAGGATTTCGTAGCGACGTGACAGGACGCGACGTTCGAACGATAAAAACGTGGGAGACGATCGGTGGGAACGCAGCAGCAGGATCCGCCGTTTCCTCGGGCAAAAGGCAACTATCGCCCCGTTGAGGCGCGAGAACTGCGGCAGGACGACGGATCCGTTCGCGAAAGCTTCTTGAGCCGGATTCGGATATAGGTCAACGACGAGTCCGATCGATAGGCGATCCAGTGGCGGCATACTGCACGGTAACTGCATTATCGACGATTACCGAAAGAAGATCCCGACTGGAAAGCTCGAGGTCGCGCCGGTTCTCGTATGTTCGCATTCTGCTTGTGGCCCGACTTGCTCGGGATAATGCTTATTGCAAGTGGATAACGGCAATAACGGTAACCAAGCCGACAGCGACAATGCAGTCGCCCCGATGAATTTCCCAGATAGAGACTGGCGGTAGAGGGGTGAAGGTAAAGAGGCTGGCTGAGCCAAGTCGATCGCGTTAATGTACGATTCCAGTTGCTTAACGTTACCGCCGATGAGTGGCTGCTTTATTCAACGGAAAGTGGATGAAAAGCGGCATACGCTTCTATTCGTTTGCCTCGATAAAGGTCCGCAGACTTGCACGGAAAGTCTTCCGCCGATGAACGTATCGCGAAGCAGCTGCGAATTCGTTGCGAACGTTACAAACGCCGGAGCTTATATTTTCTATTCGTCGAATATTGTATGTATCGTTCTGTCGAGATTTCTCTCTCTTTCGACTCGAACGCGAAAATATCGTCTAAAAATTGTATATTTCCACGGAACTGGCGGAAAGGTCAAATATAGGAATAGCAGCGAGTATGGCCTGGCGGTGTAGGAAAATTAGCGTAGTTTGTGGCGATCGAAGCGAAACACGTTCGAGTCTTTTGTGGCTGGTTTCTTCGCAAGCGATTCGCCCGACCGCGAGTCTCGATAATTCTCCTGGTGCTGCAATTTGCGCGTCCGCAACCGCTCACGTTCCATTTTACGAAATTACGTTTCCGTTGTGTAAAAGCAACGCGGTTGATAATATTTCGCGATTCTCCTGTATTCGAGTATTTCAATCGAAGTCTACTGGCCGAGATTTTGGCGTGCCGAATCCTAATATAACGGCGCTGTAGTATCGGTCTACGAGGGAATCTTATACCGACCGAAGAAACTCGGAGAACTTGTAAAATTTAACGTCGCCCTTTGTCGCAGAAGATCGGCTACTTTTTAGCCACCGCGCCGCTTTAAATTTCAGATTTCAACGAATTATTGAAGTTGTTCGTACGAATCGATAGCCGCTGTAGGCGGAGGCGTATTCGTGCACGTGTAAAACAGATAGCCGTAAGCACGAAAGGTTTGATTTACGCGCGCAACTTGGGCTATCTTTCATTTCGCTATTTGCTCTCCGCTTGGACTCTCACCAGAACCAAAGACACAACTCCTGTCGGTTATGATTTCTGAGGAAATGAAAACCAAGGGAATCAATTTATCGACTGGAGTCGCTTATCGGGTAGGAAAGCATCTATTTTGATTTTCCTGTTGCTCTTGCAACTCCAAATATCATCGAACGCTTGCGCGTGCAGCGTGTATTAACCGAGCACAAGGAAAACGCGATTTCACCAATTTTTGTTCGATCGTGGATCGAACGCGTCTGGCAATAATTCGATAATATCAGGTTATCCGGAAAGTTTCTTTCGTTTTAGAAGGAAACAACGGATGCGCGACATTTTTCGTGTCGTATTATTTTACCGAATTACGTACGATCGTCATAATAATCGTAAGAACGGAACAAAATGGATCATGCGTGATTCGGTAAAATAATACAAAACGAAAAATGTCGAGCGTCTATTGTTTCCTTATTAAGCGAAAGAAACTTATTGGACAACCTAATAATTCGAATCACGTAAACATTGTCCCTGATATTTTAATCGTGTGCTTTCTCGGAGAACTAATATCAGCGACGACCGTCGTAACAGGCCTCGCGTTATAAATAAATCATGGCAGAAAGTAAGGTAGGGCGAGAGAAGGAGAAACGATAATGGCGTTATCGGCGAATTAATCGTCTTAGAAACATCTTCGATTCATTTCCTTACGAAACGTTGGATCGCTGCTCGTTTTCGATCTTCAGCGGGCGACCGCATTTATTTATTCCGCCTATGTAAAACGGTTAGAAACTGCGCGACGAGTAATCATTATTATTACACAGCGGATGGCCACTGTAATGAGCTTCGCTGGAAAATGAACGGCACGCGAAACGTTAATTAATTCACGAGCCGGGTCGAGTCGATCCCCGCAGTTCGCTTATTTATCGCGGCGAGGATCGCGTGAAACGCGGCTCCGACTTCTTGCCGTCACGGTGTTACCGCACCGTAACGCCCCGAAAAAACCCATCGATAAGCCCCGACTTCTTTCTTGGTAAGTTGGCGTTGCGCTTCCGGTCCTTCAAATTCAATTCATTAAACGATCGCGACGTTTTCTTTTGCGCGCCGTTTGCCCACGGTGAAACAGGCGCGCTCGATACCTTCTCGTGCACGCCATTCGCGCCTATCACGTAACTCGCGATAAACACGATCGTTACAGTGTCCTCCGCGAAATTTTATCGACACGCTGCTGTTCGCCTGGAAACGCGAGTTTCGCGCGTCGGATTTTCGAACGCTGATGCGCGCGCACGCGAAATTTCCTGCGACGCTGTTGGAGCCGTTGATCCGTGAAAACGATCGTCCCGACGAGCATAATCCTTCGATGCTTGACGAAATAAGCCGGCAAAGGCGAATCGTTCGTGCGTTTGATCGTCTATGAAGGATATTTCGTGCCCGAACAGCTATCCGTTATGAAACAACAAATACACAGCCGTTATGAAACGCGTCGAAAATGATCCATTTGTATGTAAAGTGTCTGGCGAATAAATTCTTTTGTTCGGTTAGTCTGACAGCCCGAAGGTCGAAGCCTGGAAAGAGAGCGAAAGGAGCAGCTCTTTGTGTCAGCTTTTAACGCTTGACATCTATCGAGAACGAATTAGACCAGAGCGTAGGATGACACGGCTTGTCGTTAACGTAGTGACGGAGTTACGCGAGTGACGTGTACTTTTCACGCGGGCAATCGCTCGCAACCGGCTAGACGAAGCCGATCACGACGCAATTAACGGAAGGAGAGAATAGCTTGCAGGCGAAGACGAGATAGCGCACCTGCTCGCTTATCAGACGAATCGAGTCTCGCGTGTCGCGGAACGCTCTCTACGTTTGTCCGTTCAGAATTACGAGTCGACGTATATCTTACGACGTCTGCCGGTTGCTGCAAGAGACACCCGTTTCCGTTTAAACGTCGACTTAACATCGTGCTCATCGTGGATGGAATACCGAGCACGATTGTTCACCGGCAACCGCAGCCTACCTCACGCAAAGAATTGCACCGGTGGTTTTATCCACAGGCAAGTTTGATCGATGCCAGTGCAAGCTACAAACTTCCGCTTTCTATACCGCGATCTAGCTAATTTCTAGAGGCGAAGGGTAGGTCTGACTCGGATACCAGCCACATTTCTATCGACGATTTTTATCGATGAAGAAAGCAGATCGGAATTACGATATGCGGATTATGCTGCACAAAGGCGCAGGCGCGGTGCTTTATTTTCTTAGAAACATGGCATTGGGAAAATATGAGTGAACCGTTGCTTGATAAAACTCTGATCGGGTGTACCGGTTCGTTTTACGAGTGCAGGTCGCGCCATCAACACTGAACCTACCGACACTCTTTGTATTAGGTTGTCCGAAAGTGTCTTTCTTTTGCAGACAGGTATTTTTTACAACAATGCATCTTTATACAAACATGAAATCTAACCTGCCGAACGTTGTGATCTTTATCTCGATAGGACGAAACGATTTTCGCGAGATAACGCGCGATCGGAGGAATCTCTCGTTAAAATAATCGTTGAAAATGGCGGAGAAAGGATATCGTATTAGATTGTCCGGAAAGTTTCATTCGTTTTATGAGGAAACGATGGATATGCTCGGCATTTTTTCTTTCATATTATTTCATCGATATTGTAATTGAAACGGAACAAAATGAATCATACGTGATTGGATAAAGTAATATGAAACGAAAAATGTCGTGCATCCGTTATTTCCTTATGAAACGAAAGAAACTTTTCGGACCACCTAATAAATCTACCGACGGCCGCGGTAGGCAGCACAGACTACGAATATTTCTGAGAAAAAGAATCAAACTGGAAATAAATACCGAAGAATACATTGTACGCGTGTTTCATGAAAAGTCATAGAATAGGATCGATGCGAAAGCGTTTAAATATGGTTAAATTTGCTAGGAAGTTTGAAAACGCTCAATTTGAGCGCAGTGGTAGGTTTTTTACTGTCAACGGAACGTAGTAGCGGGATCAAAGTGGCCGTAAAAGAAACACGCGAGGCAGGGACTGGTTGAAACGGTCGTTAACATGTTAACGTAACCCCCAGGAAAGATAAGTTCGCTTTGGTAGGTTGACTTTGTTGGCCGACGCGAGCGACGCGACGGTAGGGACGTGTGCAACGACGACGACTAGAGCCAGCAAGGTACGGCAAGCGCGACTCGGTCGTGGAGAAGCTGGCGGGAGAGGAAGAGGAGTAGATTCCCTCGTGGAGCGAGTGGCGCGCACCGGAGCGGTTGATCGTGTTCCGTGCAGGAGCGCGGAAAGAATATCGAGCCGGTGGTGGTTGCGATGGAAAGTTGCGAGGGGTCTCGAGCAAGCGGAAAAGGGAGGGCGAGTGGAAGAGCAGAAAGGCGGTTGCGGGTGGCCGATGGCAGGTGACCGAGGGGTGGGCTAGCTTGTCGCGCGCGCTGCTTCAACGAACTAAGCATAAGAGAGAGGAGTTTCGAATCGAAGGATGCCGCGGCACGCGCCTTCGCAAACTAACCGAGTCACGCTCTCAGCTTTCCGCTTCCGCGGAAGCGCCGCGTAGCCGCGCTCGTCTTCGCTTTCGCCGAACGTCGCGTTCGCGAGTGTACCACGTCGGTTTGCTCCTTTCTACCTTCGACGAACATCGGCTTTCTATGTGCGCGAGTCGCTAATTCCACCTCTTGTCGTAGTCGATTTTCTCTCGTTCGGCCCGATCGAACAGACGTCGCGTCGATCGGTCGAAGCTATTTCAGCGAGTGTTCGAACCGCGCTATCCTCGATCGTGTCGGTCGTACGAAATTACGAATCGAGCTAGTGAGTGTCTGCCGGATGTCGCAGAAACGAGGACGCGTCGTGTTGGCGGAACTGAACGAGTGTCTCGGATACCGTGAATTTCAATGGGGGAAAACCAGCTCTGTAATTGGCGCGACCGATCGTTGCGAGGAAAGTTTCTTTCCGCTTCGAGTTACTTCGCGTATCTTGGCTGTCTCTCCGTCGAAGTGAGAAAGATACGAGTTTGTAGAAAATCCGTGATTCCTCGCGGGCGTGCGAGCGATTCAAAGTTGGTTATCATTCGATTTGGTAGCAACGGTTGAGGACGTTGCGAGTAGAACGGTGTAGAGACGAACGACAGATCGAAACCTGGACGTGGCAGCATGTCTGCAGGACGTCTCTCATCGTCAGTGGCTTGTCAAAGTCGCATTCAATCGTGGCTCGAATTCGTTATATTCGGCATTCCGGCTCTGTCGCCTGGCAATCACCGATATCGAAGCGATACATCGCGCTGATAATCGTGACGGTATCGCCGATGCCTCGAGGCCTGACCTTCGTCAGATCGATCGTAATCGTAGTCGTAGTATCTTCCAGTTAATAATTAACCATTTTATTTCGATCTCGCGGCGCGCCGCCGCGCGCCACCCCCATCCCCGAGGGGCATTCTAAAATTCCGGTTAACTGGAAGAGTTAACTTTTCCTTTGGCGAAAAGCGGCGTGAAACAGTCGAGCGCGAGCAATGTTTCCCCTGATGTTTAAAATATCGCTAGGAATAATTGAAGAGGCGCGATCCTCCAAGCTACTTCTACGTTGTATCGCGTGCTACATATTTGAAAATATCCCCCGCCATTGAAATCCACCCGTAACACACACGTTCGTCGTAGCGATCGGTACCGCGCAACCGGCTGACTAATAATTAATCATCGTTCTTCCTGTTTTCCATCTTGCGCGGCCTTCGTTTACGGAATTAAGCGAATCTAGGGGATGGTAAGAGAACCGAGCGGCTACGAGGCAAGAACGCAAGGTACAAGCTAAGTCATATTAACTTCAGTTATTCCGCGAACGCTTACTTTTTTAAGATATCGCCCGACATACGACTCGTACGAATTCGTTCCGACGAGATTCTCTAAACGGCGTAATCGATGACCATCCACGAATTACATCGAGAGAGCGGAAGTTTCAAACTTACACGCGATATATTATTTCTGTACTCGGACGAATCATAAATATTTCAAGGCATCCCCATTGCCGCGACCGTACGACAACCCCCGCGCAACGTCCTCCAGCGACCCCCGCTCGAACTGGCTTGTCGTTTGACAAGTTTTCGTTTCACGGTCAACCGACTCTGCCTCTGTTCGCGACGCTCGTACGTTTTCCGCGCTTTCGTCGCGGCCAACCGACTTAACCTACGAGCGGTACTTGGGAAAACTCGCGCTTAAGAATAAGCCGAACCGTAGCCGGGCAATCGACGTAAGCGAGCAGGTCGTAGGCCGGATTTTTATCGAGCGAGTAAATCGCGCCGACGTAGGACCGCGTTTTTCGTGTTTGTCTTTTCCACCAGCTTTTGCTCTTTCCTGACATTCTCGCGTCGATCACGCTGCTACCCTTATCGAGGCGAATCGATGACAATCGAGTACGTGTTCTTTTCGCTTGTCAAAGTTTTTTAGAGCGGAGCAGGTAGAAGATAAATATCGACGTCGGATTATGAACGATCCGGGCTGCTTCCTGCGTTTCTGTCGATGGACGAAGCTTTTGAATCCGGCCCAGTTACACAGTTCCGTAGGATCTTGCAGGCGTATCGATGGACTTTCGCGGGAAAGTCGACCAGAGTCCTTGAAGCGCTTTATCGACGAAAATTTACTTCCAGGTCGAACGTCGCGTTACGCGGACGTCTTTTCTATGTCTTCGGGTCCCAACTAAAACGGGAGTGGATTGATGGTTGAAAAATTCCGAGTTGCTTCGAGTCGTTTCCAAGGACGTTTAGAGACGCCGAACAGCGCGATTCGAGCGGAAAAAGTCGTTCGTCGCTGTTTCGTCGACCGGAATGGTTTCCGAAAAGGCGGCGACGTTGTTCGTTGTTTGGACTCGCGACCACGAATCTCAAGAGACGGTATGACGTCACGACAAAGTGTGTCGCGTACCCTTTACAGAGAACAATTGATCTCGAGAACAATCGTAAGCACGCCGGAAGGCAGGTTGCTTTCTCACTTTCGCAGAAAATTTCGGCCAGTAAGACGTTGGTTGGTCCCTGCTGGTTCCTCGATTGATTCAATCTTCAGCGCGAGAACGAGACACAGGCAAAGAGGAGAACGAGAAGGAGGGATATCCAGATCGTTATTGACCGTTGGTAGCTCGTTGAAGACGAACGCGAGGAAACGGGCTGCAATTCCCTGTGACGTTGTTTTTCTCCTCGTGCTTCCTGCTAGAAGATAACATTGATATCCGGCTTTGTATTCCTCCGTTCCTCGTTTCTTCTTTCGCGTGTTTCTTGCATAATAGCCGGCATTCGACGGTGCAACAGACACTCGTTCGAAGAAAATTGGCGTACGCGAGCGATAAGGGAACGCCTCGCTTCTTTTCAGATGAAATTTAAACGCTTTCTCGAAACTGGTCGGCGCGTGTGTCCCGTAAAGTATGCAAATTCGTTCGCGGATTGGAAACCTCGTATTCTCATTGGTCAAGAGAAACTCACGTCTTTCCGAGCGATTGCTCGGTTTTATTAACCTTGACATGTTTGCTACCGTTTGCCGAGCGAATTTCTCTACAGCGATTCGAGGAAAAGAAGCGATCGCGGGGAATTGGACGTGTCGATCCGGTACCTTCTACGACTTTAATATGCAAATCCTCTGCGATCACCGTCTTCCTACGTCTGATGTTCAGCGCTCTAGTTTCATCGAGAAACCGACCTTTTATATATCTGGTCGATGAAACAATCGTCGGCTCTCTGGTTGGATTAAGATCCGAAACCAACGAATTTACGTTTGTAGGCGAGCCATTGGACGATCGCTGTCCGTGCTCTTCAAGCATTCACGATCATCGGTAGTTTTCTTTTCTACGAATGTTTCTCGATGATGGCTCTCGTCTGCCAGCCACTTCGTCACCGGGATTCGACGTATGAATTTCCCCGGCGAATTTCTCATTGCAATGTCACGGTGCTTGCTTCGACGACAAAATTATTACGTGGCGCGCCGCGAACGAATTAGAAGCAAACGAAGCGCGCGGTGCATTCCGGCTGCCAAGTCTCGGTGCTTCAAATTTAAAGAACTCGGCCCGTCGGTTGTTTAGAACCGCGTGCACCTCGTATCTCGTGTCTCGTTTAAAATGCGGTATGTCTAGTTACGCGACAACGCGCGCATTCGTGCCGGAATTTGAAGCAATCGCTTTCAATCAAACGCGCGTAACGCGTTCGAATTTTCTTTCCGGGCAGGAAATTTCGATAGTCGGTCCACGATTTTCCTCATTTATTCACCGCCTCTTTTCTTCGATCGGACGTAAGTGACGGGATTTCGTAGATCAGAAGCTATTTGTACCGGGTAAGGACGTTTTTGCATCGATTCGAGTCGTCCACGGCGTTCTGCTTGCGAATGGAACGACGAAGACGCGTCGGATCGAAAACAATAGCGAGAAACAACGCGATGCAGCTGCCATCGTTCGCACCGAAGCGAAACGAGTCTCAGTTTCTCGCTGCGCGCAGAAACTTCTACTCCAACGACAGTTTCGTCTTTGAGTTGTTCCTTTAGGACACGCAAAGATTGGAATTCCAGTCGAGAGCCGCCGCGGGATTCTCGCGATTCGTTTTCTAATTGGCGCAACGCGACGCCACGCGGCTACCACCGAGCATGACGCGATTATAAAAAGGGGATGGGAGTTGATTGGCGGAGCAACGGGGGTAGCAACATTTGCGCCCCATTTTCGGCACAATCATTCCCCGAAGGAACAATCGTTAGTGGCGTGGCCGTGTAGCGCGACGTGCACGAGAACGAGGATGGTGCCTCAGTTTGGGGGCGGACCTTGGTGCAGGATGATATATCTGCAGCAGCGGACGAAACCAGCAGCTACGTACTTACACGGCACGCGCTCCGCCGAGTCCTCCGAGCGTCTCTCCTTCTCTTTGCACATCTTTCGCGCTACCGGTCGTTTCTTCTTTTTATCGCGCTCGCGCCTCGCTCGCGGCTGCGACCGAAAAACCAGTGTCGCGCGGTCAGCCTGGTGACAGTGACGGATGAAACGAGACGGCGAGCTTCCATCGTATCGCCACACGTCATCGTAAATCTGGCGAAATCGAGAATCGTTGTGGAGCTCGTGCAAGTTGCAGCGGGACCAGTGTGAGACGTGGATTGATTCTTTCGAGATTGTTCGCAACGGACCGTGGTAATTCCGCCGTGACGTTCCGCCGAGCAGATTCAGTTGTGGGAGATCGAGGAAACTGATCGAAGAGTTGGATAGAATTAACAACTTTTGTGGTAGAAACGCGACCGACTGCGCGAACGCGACTCGAGCGAGAAATCATCGGAGACGAGGGCGAGCATCGGCCAATAGGATCGCGACGGCGATAATCCCGGCAGATATTTTTTCACTCGCCGATTGAATTAAACGCCGACTCGCATCGATCCGGGGCAACTGCTAACTGCTCCTCCAGATGCCCTGAAATATTCCCGCGTTGCTTCTTAAATATTCGGGCCGCGTACGTGGCTAACTATTATTAAAGAGAAAACGAGGATTCGATCGTCGCACCGAACGTCGTTCGACGGTTAGTGGCTTTTTTCATACCGCAGGCTTGACCTTTCGTGCTGTTTCAACGTTTCTTCTGTCTCGTCGGGAAGCCGAGCTCGAAAAACCGGAAAAAAGAACGCGCCTTTTCTACTCTTTCTTCCTTTTTTTTTTGTTTTCTTCCTTTACCTTTGTTTATTTTCAGCGACGCAGAACTGTCGCGATACGAAAGCACAGAGATTTCACTTTCCGTTGTTTTCCGCGAGTGAAAAGCTGCTAAAGTAGAAGCATTCGAGATCGAGCGTACGGCGCGCGGTGCAAGAAAAGTAACATAGAAGAAGGATAATACTTGACAGCGAGTAAACACAAACTCGAACAACTTTTTATTATCGCGAATAGTAAATAGCAGGTGTAGATATTCTTAGCTGGTAGAAAAGTCGCGACCGTAAATATCGCACACATGTCAGGTGTACGACAATGAAACTTCTTCCGACGATCCATCAATTTTTAAGTCTCCAGCCGCCCGCTTTTATTCCTCTTCTTCCCCGTGCGCATAAAATTTGTCTGCCTGGTTTGCGAACGAGATATGGAAATCTGCTGAAACGAAGGCGGACGAAGACGGGCAAAATTCGCGACGAGATTATCCGTACTTGAAAACCTGTGAGATGTATTACGTTGTCCGGAAAGTTTCTTTCGTTTTATAGGGAAACACATTTTTTCTTTCGTATTATTTTATCGAATTACGTATGTTCGTAATAATAGGAGCGGAACAAAATGAATGATACGTGATTCGGTAAAATAATAGAAAACGAAAAGTGTCGTGCGTCTATTGTTTCCTCATAAAACGAAAGAAACTTTCACTTAACGATCGAACCATCTTAGATGCATGATCGTGCGTGAATCGATGCTGGTCACGATGACACGTGATTAATACGATGCTCAACGAATCGTGCGAGGCCTCGATACGATCTCGAGCAGCCGATTCGCGTCGTTAGGAAGCGACTTTGTCGGTAGGCAAGCAAGATTCCCAAGCAGTGGAAATTTAATTGCATCCTCGACTCCGGCTCAAGCGAGATACGTGGCGGTGCATTAATCGGATCTTTCTGTGGCGAATTAGGGGACGTGCGACCACATAGATTACCCGCGAGGACTTTTAGTCCTGCCGGGCTTCTCTTTCTCCACAGAAATAACCGAAAGCATCTGCCGCATCCTCTCAGCCCACTCTTTTTGTCTCCGTGTCCTCGACCGTGCCGCGACAAGCCGACCGGACCGGATGATGGATTTGCTCTTGATTTGGCCATCTCGAGGGGGAAAATTTCCGAGAATTTGATCGCACGACTCTGCTAAGCGTTGGTCCTGGTGTTACCGGTAATTGAATTCCAGGTTGGTTCGTCGAGTCATTCGATAGCCGGAAAAGCAATGATTAATTGGTCCTTGCGATTCGGCTGGTATTTTTCTTTCTTCTTTTTTTTTTTCTTTTTTTTTTTTTTTTGTCACGAGTTCAACCTTTTATTTCGGGGGTTTTATCGACGTAACGAGATAGTTGGCGAGCCATTGAGATAAAATCGGAGAGTCAACGAGGCGGATGATAATTTAATCTTACGAACGGCTGCAGCCGAAATGTGCGTCCGTGCATTAATTCGCGCACGCGCGCGCAACAATAGAGTCGGCGACGCATGCACGCTTTGCCTTCTGTTCTATCAGGGACCGTTTCCTGAATAGAAATTTCCTAGAATCCGCGGAATTTATCGGTGTCACTCGTTCCATTTAATGGAACACATTTACCGATGGTACAGGTGCAGAACGAAATACCATACTCTTCCGACTCTATTTGTTTTGCAACTTCCCTCTTTCCGTTGGCGTAGTATCCGACTTTGGCATAGTTTCGCGCTCTGCCGCGTAGATCGCGAGTTTTCCAAGTAAACTCCGCCGAATTGGCGTGATAAGGACTAAAATGGATAGCGACGCGTCGACCGGCTTGTGACGGTAAAAAGGACGAAGAACACGCTCACGTCGCGGAAAGATACTCGTTAATTCTTAGAAACGATGACGAGAGACGCGTCGACCGCGACCCATTTCGAATCTTGCAAGCACGTCCGTCGAAAAGCGGTAAAAATTTCGCGAGTTATCGAGCTGCAAGGACGAACCGATCGTAAATTTCTGTATCGCTCGCCAGCTACGATGATATTCACCGAATTTCCTTCCCTTGTATCTTATACTTAGCCCAATTTCTTCGGGGCTCGCGCCTGTAGCGATAGAAAATCGTCGGTGGCCGTTTTGCAATTTCTGAACGTTAGTGGGGAAATTTATACGCGTGTACGGGGATAATACGGGCGATAATGGCCGGTTCTTTGCAATCATTTTAGCGTTGCTTAGGCGGTTAAACGTTGCCAAAACGGGAGATTGCCAACTATGATCGATATTACATTTTTATGGAGACGCGTGTAATGCTCGGATGAACGATTCTACAGACCTCGATGTATTTTTAAGGCCACCCCGCTAAATTTCGCGTGCGTTGCGCCAGAGGACGCGTTGTACAGGAACTTTGGAATCGGGACAAAGGAAAGCCGCTACAGTTGATTTATTATATCGACGACGCATCCGAGAGAAGAACGTCGTCAGAAAGCAATTAATAACTGCGTCATCTCCTTTCAACGGATACGAGGAGATGCAGACTACACGCTCGTTTCCTTCGGCACGACTTTTTTACACTCGCCAAGAACGTCAGCGAAAGCTATCAGAGAACAAATAAATTATCTGCGAGCCAGAGGCGACTTCAGCTTCGCGCGTTTCCTTACGAGCAGGAAATCGTCGTCTCTTTCCATCGTGTTATAGTCGACCTGGCACGAAATTTCACGGTGGCGCAATAATTGTCCCTAACTCCGCCAACTTCTCGTCATTTATTGACGACGTTATCGTTCGCCGTAGCTGTAGTTGTCAGCTCGCAGCTCGTCGGTGTTGAAATCTCGTCGGTCGAATTTTCCTAACGCAATGCCCAGTGCACCGTGCATTTTCCTCCAGGCATTGCCACGAGCGATGGCAGGTTTGCACGTGCAACGATCGACAGCCGAGCAGAGCCACGTGACAAAACCGATCCATCGGTTCTGAATCCTTCGGAAACTCGCGTCTAACGATATAATCTCGTTTATGAATGATGTTCGAAGAATTATACGGTGCGAACTTTTCCCCCTCGCCATTTTCGGCCTCATCGTCCCTCGCAACTTGCCACCGAGCTTCTACCGACGCATTTATTTTCGCTGGAAATACGAGCTCCCGCAAAGAGGTCCCTTTTAAATAAACCGCCTGAGAAATCTAATGGAGTCGTTCGCTCGTTTACTCTTCGTTAACGGCTTTGGACGTAAAGACAGACGGGAAGGTTACGATACGTCGATGACGATGTGATACGCCTGCTCGAACTTAAGGGAACAGAGATACGCATCGGCTGTTTTCGCGAGCGTAGACTCGACAGAATAAGAAGCGTCGCTGCTTCGAAAAGAAAAAAAAGAAAACTAGAAATAAATCCCGAAGGATATATTGTACGAATATTTTACGAAATGGCCTAGATTAGGAAGCGATTTGATAACGTTTAAGTATGGTAAAATTTGCGTAGAAATTTGCAAGCGGTCGATTTGACAGCTGTGGTAGGTTTAGTGTTAACCATTACCGGTCGTAAGTCACCTATCACGTGACGACTTTGTCACTGCGGTCGCACGTCACGTGGGAGGTGACAACGAGTGAACCTTGTGAAAATTCATGTTGGAGATTGTTTCAAAAAATATCATACCTTGAAAACTTATAAATAATTATTTGAAACTCATATATTTGTAATACACGTTCAACATGTTATTCTTGCGATACCGAAGACTTTTCTCATATTCGGCGAAACCAGCTGCAATCTAGTGAGAATCACGTATGAAAAACTAGCGACCGGTAAGGGTTAATCACAGACAATGACGTAACAGAAATCTGACGATGGCTGGCGTTGTACCTGTCGCTGTTGCAAATCGGCTCAACGTCGCTCGAGTCGGCTTCTCGTCGCGCGCTAACATGTACGTACACAGATGTCCCGAAAGAAGAAGCTCGATGAGTTTATCGATAAACGGATATCGCCGAAAGAAAGGTTCGCGAAACTTTTAGACTAATCGTTCGGCGCTCGACCGTGAATAATATTTTCAATCCGTCCCGAAAGCGTCTCGTCGCGTGAGGTAATCAGAATCGTGTGGCTGTATCGAACCAGCGGCACGAGCTACGTTTCATCCGTGTCATAGTAATATATTCGTGGGCGCTATAATAATCGCGTTCTAAACGAAATCAGCGCGGAAGTTCCGCATCGATAGCGCACTTAGATCCTTAACCAAACCGGTTGTCGCTGCAGATAGCGATAAAGGAACATGGTTGCACGGTATGGCTAACGCTCGACACGCTAAAAACCTCGTCGATAAGCGTGGCGTGTGAACCTGCGACCGTTGCCACCGTTTCTCGCACGAACGCTGTTCGATACGGAATTCCTAGAAAAAATTCGCTGCATCTTTCAGCGATTCTTTCTTTGCTCGATTATAAAACATAAAACGCGACTGGAAATTATCGGAGGATCGAGCGCGCCTTTGACACTGTCCGGCCAACACACGTTTCAGCGCGTCAAACCATGGCGGTAATAATCGCTAGCCACGATTCGTTACGCGTCACGTCTACATTTTTAAATGTGGCGTGCGCGATTGCGAGACTAATTGAGGCCTTGATATCGCCAGGAATTACCCGCACTCTCTGGGGGAACCCCTTTCTTTCCACGGAACGTAGTATGGATTTACCCTGCGGCTTCCACGCCGCTCGCGTCGCTCCTTTCAGCTCGAACTTTTGTCTCCGCTTCGCGTCTCCAAACTCCGCGCTTCCGTTCGCAAATACCGATCGTTCGCAGTTTCAACAGGGGCTATAAATTCGGTGATTCGAATGGCGCGCGTCCAATTAGGATCGCGAGTAACGACGAAAGATCCGCTTTAACAGAGGCTCGTTCGCTATGGATTCACGGCGGTTCCTTTCGCCACGAAGCGACCGGTAGGCGGAGCCAAGCGAGCGGAGCACGTGGCGCGCGTGCTACGCTGCCTCGAAGAACTCGACGTGCCGCAGTTACCTTTCGACCTGTCAACAATAGACGTAGCGCGTCGCACGCGCCACGCCAGTCATTTTCTTCCACGCTTCGGCCGCGAAAACACCGCCGCGACGTTCGTGTCCGAAGAAAGTGAAACTTTTTCCACCGACACTGTGCTCCGCTCTCTTTTCCCTCGTCGTCTGATCGTCCCGACACGACGCCGCCACGGTGTCGCGATTCGTCGTGCGGTTGTTTGGTCGCGAAGTGCACCGAGCTCCATCGACAGAGATGGAAACTTGGATCTGCGCTAGTGGTTTCGGGAAACGGTGAGACGCTGTTCGATCTCGCAGCGAGGTGACGAGTTCCCGACCAGCTTTCAGACGAAACGAAAAGTGCACCTCTGCGAGGAGCGGGACGATCGATTGTCGGTGGTCGAGTCGAAGCGAATCAACCGCGAATTGCTCGTGACGATGGCTGGTCGCGTCGTTTCGAACTACGTGGCGGAAAGAAGTTGCATGGAACGATGCGAGTTCCGGTCGAGTATTGTCGGAAGATAGAATCTACTCGGTTCGGTGGCTTTCGGTTCCGGTGATCTTAACAGCGTCGATATTACGCCTGTGCGCTTCCGCCTTTAAAAATCACTCAACGTTCAGCGTGATTAACGAATTTGCAGATTAGCGCGTGCTACCGTTTCCCACGCAAGTGACTGTAGAAACGGTAGAAAAATGTTTCGGTCGGGTAGCGCGTTGCCGCGGCAAGTTTTCTGCGAAACGACCAGCGGTTCGCTCGAAATGTTACTCGTCAGAGCCGCGGCGAAAGTGTGTGCCGTAGTGTCGTACGGAGTATCGATTACCATATCTGGAGTAGCTGGAACGATAATAGAGGCATAAATATTACTCGAACATTGCGACCCGCCGCTTTAGCCTCTAACGTCACGATCTCCGGTCCAGCGAGTTGGTCCGGTTCTTATATTAGGTTGTCCCAAAAGTGTCTTTCTCTTACAAACATGTCTTTGACAACAATGCATTTTTGTGTAAACATGAAACCTAATCTGTCAAGTGTTGTGCTCTTTATTTTAATAGAACAAAATGGATCATACGTAATTCAATAAAATAATATAAAATAAAAAATGTTGTGCACCTATTATTTCCTTATAGAGCGAAAGAAACTTTTGGGACAACCTAATTCAAATTTTTCAAAGATCTTCGCGCAGAATTTAACGCGATCCGCGAGTATCGGTTAGTCCCGCGCGTCAGTCGCGCGAACGCACGTAGTGAAAAGTGGTTGGTCGACAACGTATTTACCAAATTGTACCTCGGACGCAATTGCATCCGCTCGATCTGCCATTCGCTTCCTTTCTTCTCTTCGAGGAAAGGGTTCCACTTTGAATCACGACCGCGTTCTCGAACAAATCCGCTGTTTTACCCCGGTAGCTTTGTTAGGCAGAGGTGGCCGGTATTCGGACGAAACGTCGGCTCATTAACGCTAAATCTACCACAGTTATATTTAAATTACCATATTTAAACGTTATCAGATCGCTTCCTAATCTATGACTTTTCATGAAATATGCGTACGATATATTCCTTGGTATCTATTTCTGGTTTGCTTTTTTTTTTCTAAGAAAAATTTCTAGTCTGTCCTGCCTATCGCGAGCGGTCAATAAGTATACAAAAGGTGTCGGTAGGTTTAGCGTTAATTACGTTTTTATCGCGGTAACGAGGTCGTATGGCGGTCGAGTGGTTTCTTTGTCGGAAAGTCGCTCCTCGGTGATCTTTCGCCGACGATCCGTACGATCAGACACGTTCGAACTACGCCTGCCACGAAAAGAATTTCGACTCTCGAGCATCTGTGCATAAACAACGGCGTGTCGCGATCGTTAAGAGTCGCGAAGATCGCTTCGAATGAGGTAGTCGTTAAGCGAAGAAATGAGAGAAGGTCCGCCAGCGACCCGAACTTTCCTATTGCGGCACGTTCCCGTTAATAAAGATCACCTCTCGTTACTCGTTCGAGATCGTGACATTTTTCGTACACTAACGTCGGCTCGTTAAATTGCAACGCCGGGAATGTTACTCGGACTGTACGTGTACGCATAGTTGCAGACGGTTTTGCAGACAAACGATGGTCATCGTTCGCCGATACGTAATTTGTACCCTCGTTTCCCATTCGGTGGAAAGACAGCAAAAATATGGTAACGGAAATAAAGTAGAGAAGCGGAAGATTGACTTCCGATGCGAAACGCGAGTGTTCTATTTCGTTGAACGGAGGTCGCGTGACTGAAATCGATGGGCGAAAAGTCGCGTTTATCGCGAGTCGCGATCCGCTCGGTAACGGAGGTTGCAGCGCCGCAACGCGCGCCGTGCGACTCGTTCGACAGAGGATCGGACAAAGCTCGGCAAACGAATTCCTCTTGGCGTTCGTCTGTTTGAAATCGTCGACCCGGAAACTTTCGTACGGGGTCGTTTCTCGTTCATTTCGATTCGAATTGCAATCCAAGGGGCGATCGATCGTCGTTGCTGTCGGCGAAATCGCGATTACAATTTCTCGAAAAGTTCGTCCGTGAGACAGTTAGGGGAGGGAAATCGTGTTCTCCTCGGCAAGGCGCAAGTCTTTTTATCGACGTTCTTGTTGCGTTATTGTTGCGTCGGCACGGCTTAAAATTGAAATAGTAACGCGAAACGTATACCTCGTAAACAGGTCACGGCGGCGTTCTTTCGACGAAGCACGGGAAACGAAGGGTTGAAATTTGTAACACGTCCGAGACACTCGATTAGTTTTGGCGATCGCGGTGCGTATAAATCAATCGGAGCTGACGCGGGCCAGCTCTCCCGGAAAATGGGAGCTCGTTTTTCAGTTTTCGCGAGATACAGAGAGAATGCGAGACTAGCGGATCTCCGTTCTCGGATACGCGGTACTGCTTCTTCCCTAACGGAGAACTCAATCCCCTTAAGTAACTTCCTTTCAACTCGACTACGCTTAGTTCGCAAAAAAAAAAAAAAAAAAAAAAAAAAAAAAAAGAAAAGAAATCATCCTTCTTGCAGAAAGCTTGCAACGAAAGTTTCTTTGTAACTCGCCGCCGTTAAGAGATACCGGTTTTTACTCGATGAAACGAATCGACGATAGACGTTGCACGTTCGTCTCCCTTGCGACCATCCGCGACTCGTCAACGTAAGGTGACGCTCGCGCTGTCGAGCAGTTGGCGGTTTCTGGTGGACGAACGATTTCGTACTCGGTGTGTAGTCGTAACGAAGAATCTGTGAAAGAAAGGACGAGACGGTAAAGTGATAGAAGAGAAAACAAAGTTGAGTCGAGGAAGGTGTGAAAGTACGGGCGATCGGCGATAAGCGAAGGGGATGCACGACCTTGGTCGATGCTGGTCTCGAGGATTATTTTAAAAGAGGGACAAGGCCACTTATGGAGCGGCACGACGAGCGGTTCCTACGGCTGAGAACGAAACGGGCAGACGGTCGATCGGGAAGCAGGGCTGAAAATAGTGAGCGCCAGGCTTCACGGAGATACGACATGACACCGGACACGGATCATCCACGCTCGTAGCTCCGGCGAGGTATTATGAACCTGGAATGGCCATCGAGTTCTCTGTTGCCCGTGGAGATTGAGGTATGGCCGCGGTAGCCGGCATCTATGGCTTCTCAGAGGACCGACACGTCAGATATTCCGAGCATCGGCAGCATCCGTGAGTTTCACGTGAAAGACGAAAGCGAATCGATAGCCCCGATACTAGACTACTTTTGCTTGAACGTTTCTCGCTTACGGTTACGCCACGCGTTACTCTTCCTCGCGCTATTTTGCCGCGTCTTTCGGAGAAAAAAGAGCCGGTCGAATTATTGTATCATCAATTATATCAGGCGCTTGCGCGAACGTTATCGCGAGAAACTTTCCGCCGATGAAATTGTTTTCGCATTCCTACTGAAATTGTACGGATCGTTTTTTCCCGAAAGACCCGTAAAAAGCGGACGGGAGGAGAACATCCTTTGGGACGTCCTGCATCGTATATAGGGTTTATCTTTTTTCCTTTTTTTCTTTTTCTCGCTTTTGTACGTACGTACTTTCCATGGCTGTAAATCATTTGAATGCGGGTTACGTTGCATGCACTATGTTAACGAAGATCCGAACTGTCTTCCACCTGGAAAAATAGCGCCTCCGCTGACGTCTGGTTTTACTCTCGAATTGGAATATTCGCGACGGTACGTTTAGTCGCGCTACTTTAAACGTTCTTCATTAAAATACACGACCGAGCATCGTATCGTAAACGACCACTAATCTCGCCAACTCGAAGGTAAAAAATATTTCGCGCGAGAAGTTTGGGACGAAAGCTGGAGGATTGGCCAGGGCCGTCCGACTTTCCAGCAAAACTTATTAGCATAGATGAAAGGAATCTCGTTAAGGGTGGTCGAAGCTACTAGAGAGCCGACACTTACGTTTTAATTGCGCTGGAGTTTGGCCGAGGGATATTCGACGATTTAATTTCAAAGTAATTTCGAACGAGCAATGACGAGATTTTAAATGTGATAAAAAAACCTGATAAACTAGAGACAAGCTATCGGTGATGGGATTAAAAAAGAGTTGGCTCGTAAAATGCGTTCGAGTCGAACGAGGAATTACAAAGGGAGAGGAGTTCTTTGGCGTCGGTGGATGCATCGTGTAACTCGCATTTTCCAGCCGAGCTGCCTTCCCGTAAGGCTTACTCGCAACTTGGTAATTGAATAATGCAGATGCGCAATAGGACACGTGGTTCGAGTCACTTGGTTACGCTGATCCTTTGTCAATCACTTTGCGCCTATACTCGCTGCGTTCGAGCCTCGGTTCGAAGAACGAAACACCGCTTCTTGTTCTGTACACGTTCAATCGATCCTCCTACTCGGCGAAACGATATAAACGCATATTGCGGAACAAAAACTTCCCCTTACTTTGCCCGTGCATTTCTTACTGCAGCCTAATCGAATCGAACCGAGCCGTGTCTCCGCACGGAGATTTATCCTCTTTCTTTTTTTCTTTTTTTCTTTTTTTTTTTTCTTTTGTAGCTGTTTGGAAGGGAACTATTGCTCGTAGGGTTTCTCATCGCCCGAGAGAGATCGCGCTCGGAAAATACGAACGATAGAGTCAATTTGGCCAGGAGTTAACTTTACGAGCGATATATTTTATCGCCCTTCGAAGAAAGAAGCTGGAATAGCTCCGGTATAAATGCGGATGTACTTGTTCTACTCTGCGCGCTGAATTGCTCAAAATAGGAGCAAGTTATTGGGTATGGACTAGCACCGACCCAGTTCCAAAGTTTTTACCGCGCTGAATCGTAGAAATTGGTCCCTCCCTACATTTGCATTCTCCCCGTGCCAAACTACGCACTATCAACGTCCGGCTATCTCGTTCCGTGCGCGAGCTTTCCAAACGCTTCTCGACCGCTCGTGTATCTCCTATTAGGTTGTCCGGAAAGTTTCTTTCGTTTTACGAGGAAGAAATAGACGCACGACATTTGTCGTTTTCTATTATTTTACCGAATCACGTATGATCCATTTTGTTCCGTTTCTATTACTACGATCGTACGTAATTCGATAAAATAATACGAGACAAAATATGTCGCGCATCCGTTGTCTCCTTAGAAAACGAAAGAAACTTCCCGGACGACCTAATATTTTAGAAACGCCGCGTTACTTCGGTTACGTTTATTTGCAAGGACACGGTCGTTCGAATCGTCGCCGTTACGTAATATTTCGATGGTTGGACACGATTCGATTTGTAAATATTACAAATATATTGATTTATAAATCAAACTCACGGTCGGTGGCGAGGGAATCGTCTATCGTCATGGTCCGCGCTACGATCGACGAATTAACAACTACGTTAACCAGCAACACGATTCCCCGTCCGAAGGGCCTATATTTCGTCGGCTCTCTTAGCAACGAAGGCTCCCAGCAATTAAGATCGGGCCGAGTCCCATTTCTCTCCACAAGTCACGAAAATTAAGGCCGCCAGGAAGAGTTTGCACGCGTAAACCGCGAAATCGCGGGCGAATTAATCGCCGGTGTCGGTGTTTTCTTCTCCAGCTATTCCTCGCTTGTATATCGATAATCTCGGCGGTGCACACGGGGTACACGTATGTACGAAAGGGCGGCGGCGAGGGTGCAGAGGAGTAGAGTCGAGACGTGCCACGGTCGTGGGTTAATTGATTTCCAATAGCTAGCTGACCGGCCTTCGGAGCCGCGTAAAAGCGCAATCGTGTGTCCGCCGCCCGTGTCCCCACACAATCAACTAGCGATATGCTAACTGCGGAACAGATCGTACCGATTAAACGACGATCGAGAATTCATAGGTCCGTATCGGTTGGTGGCGCGAGTTAATTGGATCTTGTAGCGCGCGGCGTACCGCGTTCTCTCCTCCGTTTACTTTACCTCTCCGTTTCTTCTTTTACTTGTCTGGCCGCATTTCGTCGTGTCTTCGCTTAACGTAAGCACTTACACATTTCGCGTTGCGCATTTCGCGGTCACCGATCAGGTGGCCTTTTGATTTTCCTGATCGAGCGACGTATTAGGTTGCCCCAAAAGGGTCTTTCTTTTACAAACACGTGTTTTACAACAATGAATCTTTACATAAACAGGAAACCTGAACAAAATGGATCACACACAATTCAATAAAATAATATAAAACGAAAAATAATCGCGATTCTATTATTTCCTTATAGAGCGAAAGAAACTTTTGGGACAACCTAATATTTAACACTAAACCTACCGTTGCGGTCAAATTTCTGCGCAAATTTTACCATATTTAAACGTTAGCAGATCGCTTCCTAATCTGTGACTTTTCACAAAATATGCATACAACATACTCTTCGGTATTTATTTCTAGTTTGCCTTTTCTTCTAAGAATTTGTAGTCTGTCCTGCCTATCGCGAGCGGTCAATAAGTACACAAGAAGTGTCGCTAGGTTTAGCGTTAAAGGGTCGTGCAACCTCGCGGCCAAAGCTCGAAACGGAAATTCGATTTCCACTGCAATTTCGTTCGGCCGCTTCTTGTCCCCTATCGATCGAGGCTACTCTTGCCACGCGTCGTAAACGTTCGGACCATCGTCTGTTTTAATTTTTGCAACCCTTGCAAATCGTTACGCGCCAAAGAACGATACATTTTACATTTTCGTACGGATGTGTACGAACATACGGAACTCCGACATCCTGTAATTCGACGGGCACGTTCAGGAGCGGGAGGAAAATATTTTGAAAGAAGTACGATCGTTCATTCCCAGTGGGACAGCGGGTCCGCTGACACTTGATGTTCCTTGATTACATCTGGCTAGGCTAGCTTCCCATGCACGCGCTGTCATTAACGTTCCTGTCGGCCGCGATAGCAACGATCGTCAGGTTTTGGGTAACATGCCCGCGCAACAGCGACGTTCGTCACGATATCGGGAAAGTCGGAAGACCGGCGGTTTCCACGGGTGGTCGGAGCGGTCGCGTTTCCCTTTTGTCGGCTTTCGATTCAGCGCGATGGGAAAGTGGCGCCGAGTCGGCATCGGGTCGACTAAAAATGTCGAAATGGCTGAGCTGCCAGTTGCACGCGCGTGTCCCGCTTGAAATTTGTCAGGCTGCGAATGTAATGGCTACGGGCAGCCTCTCCGCACGCGTATAGGCGCACAAATGAATATCAGTCAGGCGCGTTCTGCGCGGAACGACTGCTCGTTTGTTCGCCGGTGATTTTGACGTATTAATTATCAAACTGCCTTCGAGCCTCGTTTGTTATTGTCTTGCCAGCCGCCACCAGGCATTTGTGCGAAAAATCGGCTCGATTCGTTACCAATGCGTGGACGATGTAGCCACGAAGATTGATAAACGATAACGAGGCGACCGACCAGTGGTCGGCGAAACGGCAACTGCTGCCGTGCTCCGAATGGATAATTAATCGTAAACAGTGGTTTTAAGCGTCGTTACGACGATTTCACGCCGTTCGTCGCAATTAACTTTCACGCCTAATTTCCAAATAGCGCGCACAGCTGGCGCCGATTTTCCAACGACTCGGTTTCAGAGATCGATCGCAACCGTTTAGTGCTGCCGTTTAGTCGTATCGACGAGTCGACAGGGTCGTCGACAAGCTGGGTTATCGAGCGCCAACGTGCTCGAGAACGATCATCGACGCGAGCAACACAGCGTCGCTGTGCAGCAAATGCTGCAAAGCTGGGAAAAACAAGTTTCTGTTATCGTTGGTTAATCCGATACGGATACGAGAATGGTTTTCCCTGTAAAATGCTAGACAATGGCACGGATAATGCGACGCCGGGCGTCGTTGTTGGAGCGGCATCTCTGAATACGGTACAGCAGTGTGGCAAGTGCGCAGCACGGGTTTGACTTTACCGACCGTCTGGATATCCGCATTTGATACACCGATACGGAACACGAGATGAACGCTCGCGATTAAAATCTACCTACTGATCCGACACGTCCGACGAAACGCGATTATGATCGTGAAACCTTGTCGCTCCTCTTTCCAAAATTTTACGCGTGACTTTTTTTACGTGAAACTTTGAACCTTCGTCTATTTTTTAAATTATGTATATTAGGTTGCCAGGAAAGATTCTTTCGTTTTCTAAGGAAACAACGGATGCACGACATTTTTCCTTTCATATTATTTTATCGAACTACGTGTGATCGTAATAATAGAAGCGGAACAAAAATGTCATGCTTCCATCGTTTCCTTATGAAACGAAAGAAACTTTCCGAACAACCTAATATTACATTTATTAAAATTATATGTTACTTATGTAGATATATATATATATATATATCTTTTAAAATCGCGACTAAACGTTTCTTGTGGACTTTCCGAAAGAAGCAGGAAGTTATTCCTGCGTGGAAGAATGCGTTGAATAAGGCGCGATGTCGTCACTCGGTGGCGCACATTTATCAAGATCTCTCGAACTCGTCCGTTCCTTTAGCAGAAGAGGAACGACCAGCCTGAGGATCGTCCAAAGACAAATTGGCAATTAGCATTTTCGAGCCGGTTGGAGACGCCAATTAAAATTCGACCTTGTTATTATCAGTTGGCACCCGCTTGACTCATCTCGAAGAAGATGAGGCACCTTTTCTTCTTTGGCGAGCACCTTCGACGAAACCTCTCCTCGTCTGGTAACCGTAACTGTCCACTCGAGAGGCAGAGGGGGCTGCAGTAGATTCGTGGTAGCGTGATTTGATCACAGTGTTGCGCTGCGGTATACCGGAAACGCGTTGAAGAAACGCATGAACGAAGGTATCGGTTTCCTATTTTATGCGGCAAGAGATTGCCCTCTTCCTCCATATTATCGTCGTATCGATTCGAATTACGCAATTAGATTGACATTAACTACAATCGACTTCCCTTCGACGTAAGATTAACGCGAGAACGAAAGCTATCTTTGCTTGCCGCTTCTGTTTCTTTTTTTTTTTTTTTTTTCCTGTCCGATCTCGATATTCAATGCTTTCGCGTTTGACGCCTCTTTGATATTCACACATTGTGAATTTAAAAGACTGCTGCGCGAACATAGAGAAACGGAAAGTCTGCGTATTTATAAGCATGACGTAGCATCCGACGAGGCGACGGTACAATTCGCGAGATCGTTTTCATTGCTAGGCGAAATTTACACGAGCGCGAACAAGCCCGGAGGAACGCGTAAATGGTAAAATACGACCGGCGGTTGTAGACAGCCTGGCAACGTGGACGCACGATTCATGGTGATTCCCATGTGACTGGGCGTTCATCGATCCGACTCGGAAATAGGCGAGTGACCTATACCGTGTGGATTTCAGCCGGCTTAAAATATTGTGCGCCTATCTTTCTCTCTGTGTTATCGTCTTTTTCTAGTTTCCTTTTTTCTTTCCTCTTTCTTTTCTTTTTTTTTTCTTTTTTTTTTCTAGCCGTACCAGTAAAACACTCCGTTCAGAACTCGATGTTTTGAAAGTCGTCGACGTCTTTTATGGAACCTAACGCGCACCGCAGACTCGGACAATGCTATTTGTCGAAGAAAAACGCGAAACGATATGAAAATACGTATAGAAATGCGTGGCCAGAAGGCGATTATTCGCGGGACCGTAGCTCGTTATTTCTTTATTTTCCTTGACGTTGAAACGGTCTATGCAACGAGCATTATATACGGGACAAGCATTAGGAAATACGAACCTCGTAATTACGATGTAATTGCGAGAATAAGCTGATAAGGGTTTAATAATAGTCGAGTAGTCGCAGGTAGAATTATCCGGAAATCTTGTTTAAAAAAACGCTTCATTGTTCCAAGAATAGCGATCGTTGCGAACTGGCGAGAAAAAAAGAAGACCGTGGCGCTTGGCAAACAACGATGATAATATTTCACCACGATTGTCCCGCCTGACTCGGCGACGTAGCCGACGAATAGTTTTTCCTATTAGCGAAGAAAATTGGATGTAACTGGGAGCAAGCGTAACATTTGCGAAAGAAGCTTTTAGGAAACTCCATTAAGGTCGGGTAATCCCGTGCTGGAAGGAAATCCCGTAAAATGTCAGTCGGCCTCTCTCCCGACGCCTTTACGTAATCGATAATTCGAAACGATAAATATTCATCTGCGTGGATTGTTCGCAAAGGGCAGGGAAAATGCGTTTGCCGTGCAAGATTGCGTGGGATCTGGTTCTCGACGCGGCAGAAAATTATGGTCCGCCTTTGATCTGAATTTCAATCGGGTTCTCTTTCGACTACGTCGAAAGACGATCGACACGATTCCCTTTAATTAAATTCAATCCTTGGAAATTTCTGCCGGTGCCTTCTATTTCCCTGCGACTGTTGCGTAATAATTATCCGAGCGAAATAGAATGGCACGGAATGCGATGACAATACAGCCTAATGTTAAAAATATCTCTAGTACCTATGTTTAAATCTACCCGCATTCTCAATTCCTAATTCTTCTCTAGTCCAGAGCTTTCGTAAGCGAAAAGCGATCTCGCGGTCCGATCTTTCACCGCTTCGATCTCCAACTTGCAATTCCGTCTGAAACCTGATCGTTGCTACGGATTTTTGTATACCTTTTTTGTATTTTTATCGACATAACTAAACAAATGAAACTTAAACGAAGATCTATTAAGTTGTCCGAAAAGTTTCTTTCCTTTCATCAGAAAATAATGGATGCATAACGTTTGACGTTTTGTATTATTTTATTGAATTACGTATGATCATAACGATAGAAGTGGAACAAAATGGATCGTACGAAGTTCAAGAAAATAATACAGAACAAAGAAGGCTTGTGCATCTATTATTTCCTCGTGAAACGAAAGAAACTTTTCGGACAAGCAAATATTTCGCTCGCTAATTGTCACGGCACGTACTTTGCTTCGGGTACTTTCTACACGCTCGCGTATTACTACGTTCAAGTTCCGTGTATTTCTTCGCAATTTCGAATTTCCCGTGAAAGCATAACCACACGCAGCAGTCCACCGATTGTATCTCTGCCCCGTTCAATTCAACGACGAATGTTGCGAAAGCGCGATTAGATCGATCCAAAAATCGTATTAGGTTTGCCTGGCTGATAAAGCAAACAGATAAACAAGTCAATAATAATATTGGCATTATGGCGATCGTTGAAACATCGCGTCGAGGTACGCGCACGATTCGTATCGTGCGACGACGCTCGCAAACCAGGGAATAGAACAGAGCGTGGATCGATCCGACTGACAATTCACGACACCTTTTCCATGTGCGTGTGCACTGTGCACCCTGCGGCTTCCGCGCCTTTTCCCACGGGCCTTCCCGTCTTCCTGGTTTCGCGTCGTTACGCCACATGGCGGTATGCCGTGAATACGTGCCACGTCTGAATGCGTGCATCGTTAACCCTCGCTGTCGTCCAACTTGCGTACACCACACGCAGCATGGCGCGAGAATAGGAAGAAAGGAAGGAACTGGCGGAACTGCTCGGCTAATAAACTCATCGACCCTCCGACCGTATCGCTCTCTCTGGCAGTTCCTTCTGTTCCCGAAACGTGAACGTTCGAGTGTACGTACGCCAGTTAACGATTCCCGAGACGGATCTTCCTGTCGATGGAATCGTGCATGCGTTGCATTGTGTCGAGCCGTCGATCGGGGTTGGATCTTTAGGCTCGTGGACGCGTAACATCGAGAGAAGACAGAGATAACCTACTCTGTTTCTTGAGAGAATTCCTACCAGCTTCTTTTCTCGTATTTTTAGATACTTTTATAGATATTCTAAACTTCTGATTTTCTTCGATTTCTCCTTCAAAATCTCAACTTCTCGTCATTCTATCTCTCCGCCCTAAGTTCCCGCCCTCCTCTATTTATCTATTTTGACTGACCGTCGGTAAACGAAGGGAAAGCCAAACTGTCGGTTGGCGTTTTTATTCTTCGGCTTGGGTGGTTTAAATTCTATGGAATTTACATATATATATATATATATATAAATTGAAGTTGCTTCTCGTAGAAAATGCAGAAAGGAAGTTACATAGTCAGCGAGCGTTGGTCTTCCGTTGGAACGAAGGCAAATTTCGTTAGGATTTAGTAGAGAAAGGTACGATTATATTCATGGACCGATTTATTTCATCTGCAGGCGTAATAGGGGAGCCACACGTTACGGCCGTAAAAGCCCAAGACGCGGAGCGATATTAATTTAAGCTTGCCTCGTAAAACACGAGCGTTCGACCAACATTCGCCGATGCAAATTTCATAAGCGCCACGCGAACGTAGCGAAAAATAACGAGCCGCTTAGGATCTTCGAATCGCTGCTTTATCGAAGCGATTTCCATTCGATGGCGATCGAACCGAATGGCCATTATCGAGCTACGGCGTCGAGGACGTAAAATATCTCGCTTTAAGAATCGACAACGAACGATCCAAATCCTCTGAATCGTTCGTTCAATCCTTTGAAACAGCCCGTTCTAGGCAGACGAATTTCTCGCGAAAATGTTTCACGATCAGTCGCCTCTGTGGATCCAGCGATCGTGGAAAAGGCGGATGAGAGCGCATTCTGTTGCGAGGCTGTTTCCGTTCATCGAGATCGCATCCGCTTGTTTGTTCGTTTATCGAGTTGCTGTTTGCTCGCGTCGATCAATCGACTGCTCTTTCGTCAAATTTTCTTCTATGCCGAATCCCTCGAAATTTTTGTTCAAACGCTTTTTCCCATTTCAACCCGTGTATTTCAGATTTCGTGTATCTCGCGGAAAAGCTTGGCAAACACGTTCCTCTGTCGATCAAAGCAATCGTACGCTTGCTCTAGTTGTCGAATCGCGCTCGTCGCCGGCCAATCTGTTTCATCTGACGATTCTCCATAGTTGCACGTCGTGCTGTTTAATCGAAGCTGACGTTATTTGTGATTCGAGCATGGAAACGAGTTCGTTAAGCAAGATCTCGGGAAACATTCGGGAGGTAATCTTTCGAAAAGAAGTCAATAGAAAAACGACTGCTGGTCTCTCGGACATTCTAGAACAGAATTAGGTAGCGTGGGACGCTAAACCGCTGCTCCTTTCCTCGACCGTTCTTTGTCTTCCGCAATTTTCGTTCTTCGTTTCCTTCTTGTGCCTCTATCTTCGTCGTTCCATTTGTACCGGTCGCTTTGAGTTTTTCAACGGTCCACCGACGAGTCTAACTTCGATATCGCCGACGCCAGTTGCGAGTAGTTTCTCTATCTCGAGCGTTAATCGTACAACGAAGGAACAAGTTCGACGGGATGGCGAACTGAAAGAGGAGAAAATTGTTCTCTGTGTGTCCAGTATCCCCGCGGTTTACAAATTTCCCGAGTTTCTGCTCAACCTAATTGCAGCTACGGCAACGACTGTAAGTGTTACGGTCGTGTTATCGGTTCGAGCCGGCCGATCAGATTCGGTGCATTTCACCCGTGACAGAAGCTTGGAAAGAAATTTCGATTGGCATAAATTCAGGACTGGATAGATTTTGCGCCAGGGCCGACGTTCTAGCTCGGCCAACGCGTTCCGATTTTCTCTCCGCGTTAGTCCGGTACGCGATCGAGACGTTCAAAAAGTACGCGTGATCGTTGAGGAAGTAAAATTATCGAACAAGGTAAAGTGCCAGGCGCGTACATGACGAGGATAAGAAAGATGGTTTCGATCGACAGAAGAGAACGCGTGGTAGCGAATCGGGATCGATCGTGTCGGTGCGCGGCGAGGCACAAGCCTCTTTTCCCGCATTGTATCTCCTCGCGTTTTAACTTGACCGTGAAACGATTTCCGGCTTGGCAAAAATCGTCCTCGATGACCGGTCGACCCGTTTGGCAGGCCGACTGACATGCCGAAATGTTTTCGGCCGCCCGCCTATGGTTGCTCGCGTGCCAGGCTAGTCGTATGCATGTGCTCTCGGCAGTCGGCACAGGATCGCTTGACGCAATGGAGTCGATAAGGGTAGCGAGGATGCCGATGGCTGGCGCCATCTAATAATCTCCCCTGGCATTATCATCCCCCGACTCAGGAGGAAAACTCCACGCCAGCTCGCCAGCTCGCGGGGCTGTGCAGGGTGCGATGCTTTGTTTACGCGAGTGAATTCCAACCCTTCGGCACTCGGAAGGTAGCGTCCGATCCTCCGCTAACGCGCCGCATTCCGCACGGCCGTGGCTCGGCTCGGCTCGGCTCGGCTCGGCTCGGCTCGGCTAGACTCGGCTCGGCTCGGCGACCGAACACCGACGCGGCCGCTTGCCGCGGCTTCGTTACGGTTTGACGATTTAAAATGCTGTCAGAAAGGACCATGTGGATTTGCTGACGGATGTGGATGCGGTGTTGCCTGATCGGAGTAAGATGGGGTGAGAAAGGAAGTAGATAGAACGGCGAACGGTGCTCGTGTGATATCGTGCGAACGCCAGCAACGCTTTCAGTGAGCTAAGATTCGCGCGAAGCCGCTTTGATAAACATCGAAGAGAAGAGAAACCGGAGAAAGAACAGGGAACTGTGTTACGCGACGGCAAAATCGTCGACACGCTACGATTCGCAATCTCCGCAGCCGATGCTTTCGCTTCGTCGAGCGCTTTACCAAATGCTTTGGAACGCGTTTCCCCGTAAGCCACGTTGCTGTCAATTGATTCCGCGTTGCGTAACGCCGTACCACCGCTAACTTTTCACTCGAATCGTCACGTGGCGTTAGAACGTCTGCATGCGTAGAGTATCGCGTCCGCTAATCGTGATTTTCGTACGACGCGAATCGAACGCGCGCAGAGATACCATTCGCCGAAGCTTTCCTCGTTCATTCTTCCTTTGGAGGATTTGCACGATTATCGGACGATCGTCGCCGATCGACGGTCGGATCGAACTCGCGCAACATTCGCGTATTCGCGTCGCGAACCGCTTATCTTCCACGAGCGAGACAAACGTTTTTGAAAACGTTTCTGTCGAAGCGGAACGAATTTTCTTCCACTTTCTTCGATCGAATCGACACTCCGCTGACACGGCTAACGCGAAGCAATTAGCCGGCATGGTCGGTTCACTTTCGTTTATTTCGATGCGTTTCGCACGGGAACGAAGGACCGGAACGTTTCCAGCTTTCATCAGCTTCGTTAGCGAGTCGTCGCTTCTCGATGAAATCTGCACGCGAGTAACAGAGCGAAAAACGTTCGAAAGCTCGAACTCTGACCGCTCGGGATCTGCCTGGAAAAAATGGATTTCTATTCGAATTCGAAAAATTGGTTACCTCAAACTGGGAAATTAGTTGGGTCACTGGGTTGAAGCTTAAACAGCTCGATGGATAATGCTCCTTTACGTACGTTTTTTACGTACTCGGAGTAATCGGCTAAAGGATTCTCGAATCGAGAATCGACTTACGCCTCCGAACAGCCGACTCGTTTCCGCTTCGAACGAGCCGTTTAACGCTCGAGCGCGCGCCACTTACCCCGTAACGTCTTCGTTTGCTCGCGTTTCGCCCTGTTTTTTCTTTCCTCTTATTTTCCTCGTATTTTCCCGAACGAGAACCAGACACGAGTGGAATTGACCGTTTAACCGAGCCGTTTATGGATCAGCAGAACTGGAACGGTTACTTTATAAGCTCGTTAAAGCGGCCAGAGGACGCGAACCGTTCCCGTGGGGAAGGTCAGTAATTCGATGCACGTCCACGTCACCCGTTTCCGCGTTTACGTGGCTACGCTTTCCCCTTATCGACGGAAATGAACGTGCCGCTTGTAATAACCGCGTTACACGAAGCCCCGCCGGCTGTTTCCACCTGCGAACGCTTTCGACGTCATTCGCGTTTTTCCTGCGGAAGCTTTTCCAATTAGTTTTCCCTCTCGATCGTTTCCCTTTCGGCAAGAATTTCCAGCGGACTTCATACCGATACGACAAATCGTGATAAATCGAATCCGGATCCGTAAATACGCGGTCGTCCAACGCGATTACAGCCGCGGATTGCTCGCTGCAAGGAGACGTAGATTATTCGCTGGAAGCAGAGTTCGAGCGGTTGCGTTCGGACAGCTGCGCGTAGATAGAAAATCGTTATCCCCGGTCGTTTCGTTCGCTGAAAGCCAAAAACGAGGAACACGACGGTGGAAGAAGAGAAGTGGCGGCGAAACAAGGGCGGAGAAAAATTTCTCACCGGTGTATCGACGTTGCTTGCCAGGTGACACCGACATCGCCGGGCATATCGACTAGAGTTTGCGGGCTTGTTACCGGCAATTCGTCGGATCAGGGTCATTCTGGACGTTTCATTGATGCCTCGCGCTACATTCACGGGGTAACCAGAGTTAACCACTCCCATCGAGGCCATGAGAAGCAGGGAAGCTGACCTAGATAACTATGCTCACGACCCGATTCGCCCCATCTTCAGCGAAGCCGGTGAATGGAAACGACATGACGCACACACCATACTGCTGTCTCCTTTCCTCCCTATCTCGCCATCTCTCTCTAACTCTCTGTCTCTGTCTCTGTCTCTCTCTCTCTCTCTCTCTCTCTCTCTCTCTCGCTCTTCTTCTCAATCCATAACCTTATTTCCTTTACGTAACGGTCAGGACTCACGTAAGAGCATCGAGAACGCACCCCTCTTACCCCTCCGCGATCTGCCATTCCCGTCGATTGCCGCATGTCCTTTACGATCCACATTTCCAGCAATCATGTGTGCATTATGCTCACCGCTGTACCTAATGACACGCTGGTCTCGAGGTAATTATGCGTGAACGGCTTTGGCAGGTTAACGTATGAGGGGAGCTTTAGGGCGCTAAGACGGCCGAGCGGAAGCGCGGTGCGAGAGGGTGCCGTGTTTCTCGGGGTGAGCCGGAGAACGAGCTTCAAAAGGGGAAGTTAAAAATTCATCCTCAAAGCGATAGTCGTATGGAGATTACGGGTTGATCCTCGTCGAGCGAACAAGTCGTTCCACAACGCCGGGACCTGGCGATTTTCGCGTCGCGGTTAACGATCATCGCGTCTCGTCCTCTGTCGTGCGTCGTTCCACCGTTATAATGCAAGTTATTCTCGGACGCTTGCAACGTCCGGCGAGAGTATCGTGCCACCGACGAAACGCTCGGCCGATCAGATTTACGACTGTGTACGCTCCTGCAAGAAGACAAACGTCGAGTACGCGAGGGCGGATTCTGCTACATTCTGCGCGAGTATTTCTCGAGATTTTTTCCAATTACCGTGGACGGAAGCGTGGACAAAAAATTAGAAAACTTGTTCGCCGTGTCGACCGGGTTTTCGTTCAAGACGGCAGGTTCGCATTATTAACGAGGAAAGTTCTACATCCTCCGCCGCGTCTGCTTCTATCCATTGGCATATCCTTTAGCGTCGTGTTCCTAACAAATAAAAGGATTTATCCGTAGTTTCGGGTTTTCTGCCAGCCGGATATTCTTCTTCCTCCAAGGAAAACCAGAATTTTTCACTTGCTTCCACGTAAGTGTTCGACCTCTTCGCGGGGAGACGCGTGCGCGATGAATCGCGCCAAAGAGAGACGTACATTCTCGTTACGTTCTGACGACGCCACGAAGCGAGTCGGTCCCTTATTTCGGTTAGGGTAATAGAGGTAGTTTAATAAGTATCAGACTGGATTAACAGATCAAATATACCATGTATTTCCAACAACTTGTCTCGCGGGGAATAAAAATGTTCGCAGAGTCTCGCGAGGTAAGTTACGACGTGGAAGATGTAATGTCGTTTACAACAGAAGAGTTTCTCAAATCGAACAATCGAGTTTCTCAAATTAAACGATCGAGTTCGTCAAATTAAATAATCAAAAATAAAGTTTCCAAGGGCCAACTACTTTTCGGCTAACCGATAATAGGCACGACCTGCGCGATATTACGAATGCATGATGGCCAGCGGCCGATTGGCCGAGACAAGGTGATAGGAAGCGCCGAATACATTGGCAAAAGTGAATCCGCGTGCTAACGCGTGATTATCGACAAATGTAATTTGCGAGACGCGGCCAATAATAGATTTCCGATTCGCTAGCCAGGAGGTTTCCATTAGACGGGCTATGGGAGGCGGGCCAACGTTAATTCGAGGAACAAATGGCGGTGGTAGGAGATCACGGATCTGGGCACAGTGGCGAAAGTAGAAACGTCGAATCGTGATGCAACGCTTGAAATTATTCCGTCTTCCCGGCGCTCGTGTTTCTGCGAACCGCGCGAAATCGAACAACCAGACGCCGTGATTTTCTTTTTCGAGAAAATTGCTGCGATAAAACGTGGACGAGCAAGCAGACGGATTCCAAGTGGGAAGAAACTCTATTTGACCATCGAAGATGTTTCCGCAGGAAAGTTGCTGCAGGAAACTATATCGGAAGGTACGGCGATTGCTTAGAAGCAACTAACTGGTAATCGACAGAAGGAATCGTCGGCGAGTTGCTAAAGTTTTTAACAGGTTGCAGCCCTCGATATCTCGACTCGTTTAATCTCTTGTTGCTCCGAATGTGGATCTTCCGGGCGTTCTCGTGCTGAAAGAAGCACTTGGTAAGATCAATCATTGAGAGTACCCACTGGTACGACGCCTTCCATTGTCTTCTTTGACGCGAGGTCTCCTTGGCGTAACGCTTTGTCACGATGAGTTTAATACCTCGCTGCCAAGACTCTCGAGCGGTGCAGCCGGAGTGTACAGCGTCACCGACCTTCCCACCGGGACATGCACAAACTTTTTCGCTTTATCTGTCCGCCTGCAGGACCGCGTCTCCTGTCTTTCAGCTTCGTCATCGCCTGTTTCTTCCACTCGATACCGTGGCGTTGGTTAACGCGCCTTTCGATCCTAACTTCGATTCCGCTATCAACGATAGATAGCTCCTGCCCGCGTCTTCCTACGTTTTCTCGTCCTCCTGGCGAGGCTGACGTTCTTCCTAAGCCGTGCGTTTCGTTTGTCGAATTTAAATCGATTCGGTCGAGCGGTGGCGGCGCGATCGAGTTTCTCGAGGATTGATAATTCGTGGACGATTGGGAAAGTCACGCGCATTCCTGCAATCGCCGAATAAGGAGACGAACCTAGAAAATGGAGGTTTTCGGTGCGATTGGATGGCGACGGCGCGTCTAATCGCCGTATCGAAGATATTGAGAAACGGTGTGGCGGATAGGAACGGCGCGCATCAATTGGCCGAATTATTGCAGCGCCACAAAGAACGAATTTCCTTGGTTCCGATGTGAAAACTTCTGCGGTGTAATTGGAAATAGGGCGGCCAAGCTGCGGATGCGAGCCGCGTCGTTGGCTTAGCTCCACGTCGCGTTGCGGTTGTATTTCGCTGGCCCATATACACGGATATTTATTGGCGTGTCTTAACTTTCGACTCGCAACTTCGCGGGATCGCGGGGGGAACTTGCCTTGAATCGACTCGGCTGCGACTTTCATCGTGAACCGACGAGAAAAGTCTTCGTCGCGCAACGTTCCTTCCATCGTCCACGTTTTCCACGGGTTGTCGATTGTCTCCGTGGCCACCAATTAGTCCGCTTCGTCTCTGATTTCTCTCCAATTTGTCCACCGAACGTCGAAATCGTCCTACGAGAAATTGACGTGACGTGAAATTCAATCGGTATATCGTCTTTCTTCGCGAGATCTTTCTTACGCATTCTCTCTTTCCGTTTTTTCTTCCCTGTCGCGTCTTCTTCGGCCACATCCGACTCGACTTTACCAACAGCTGCGTGCAACTTCGTCTCGCCGCGAGCGGAATAAAGTTCATTAATTACCTTGAATCGCGGATAATTAACCTTTGAAAGACACCTTAGCCGCAAGTAATTAGAAGGTTTAAAGCTTAACGTTAAAAGTTTACGCGGTCTCGTCCTGCGCGTGGCGACGCTCCGCGCGAAGACTCGAAAACCAGCGAGGCCGGGCCACTTCCGAATCTTATCGTGTCCCTTTATCATAGTAATCGTAGCGTCGCATCCGGCCGCGAAACAAAGCTGCTTTCAGTGCCTCCTCGAAACAAACAGGATACACCCGCTCGGAAATACTTGCCTGGCCGAATTATCCTGTGATTTCTGTAACGCGAAACTCTAATCAATTTATTCGCAGTTACGCAAAACGGACGTTTCCGAGTGGAACTGTGAATTAGATCGGTTTGTCCAACGTTCTGACTAACTGTCGCAACGCACGCGACGGAACTTCGATAAACTTTGCGCGCGGTTCTTTTCTTTTCAGCAAAACGTAACGAACAGTGCCGGCCGTATAGGAAACTTCGGACTTTCGACAATGGAAAAACGAGTTATCGCCTGAACGCGTTTTCAAAGGTCGAGCGTCAGAATGTTCGCGAAGAATCGTAGGACGAATCATAAAGGCAGAGTGCAAGAAGTTTCGGAGATCATTTTATTACGACGACGAAACTTCCTTCCTGAACTGTCTCGTTTCCGCTCTGTGACTCTCGGTCCAGTCGGCGTTCTCGCGTCGTGGTCAGTCGTTGTAGCAAAAGTTCAAAACGTGCTGTTTCAAGCCGACGCGGACCTACGTTCAGCGTTCGCAGGGTCGTGGTATTCCATTTTGAAATATAATACGCGCGTGATGAATTAATCGGCGAATCGAAGTAGCGCGGATCTATACAAGGTGTGCCACGAGGCAAGTAGCGAGGTCCGTGTCTATGGTCCGACCCCGATAGAGAAAGAAGCTCGGACCGACGGAAGTGGTCGACCTGAATTTCAAGGAAACTTTGCCAATTTGTAACGGGGGCGGCCGAGGTACCGATAAACTCTTTAATTCGGCTGTTTCTGCCGCTTCTTCGTTCGTTTGGAACAGGCCGGCCGCTCGACATTTCGAACCCTCGATCATCGAGAACTTTCACGATACTTGGCGATTTGCGCGACTCGCTTGGCCGGACGAAAGAATCGGAAAATTACTGCTTACGAAACTCGGCATCTCGTTAAGGCTTTCCAGAAACTTTCAGTTTCTTCGTACTCTCTGCATCGGCTCTTGTTTCCGAAAGGTAGTTCACTTGCGAGACGAGCTGCTCTCTCACGTTCGTTATCTCGCACGAGGTAACTCTTGAAACTCTACCTCGACTCCGAGTTTCGTAGCAGATTTCTTCGTCGCTCGGACAACGACGATTGCACCGGACAATCGCGTACGAAGGAGAAAACAGCGGCGCGGAGAAGATGGAAATGCGCGCGATGGTTCAGTCTCTTGCGGACAAACCGTACGCCTCGCGTAAGTAGTAGAGTCCAGTCCATGGTCCGGCACGCGGACTACTGCAAGACGTACTGACCTTGGCTTTATGGTGGTCGAGCACGCTGTTGGTAAATGGATCAGCTGACGGTGGAAAACGAGAAGGAAGGAGCATCGGGGTGCGGGCAATGTGTGGAATAAGGTAGAAAGGGTGGAACGGTGGGAACGAAAGCAGAGGAGAAAGGCGAAAAATCGTGGGAAGAAGGAAGAGATAGCAGGAACAGGAGAATAGGGGAAAATGAAAAAGGAGAAATTGGAAAGTGGGAGTTGTCGGTGAAGGACCAGGATCAAGAGTAGCTGTTGGGGTGCCAGCGGGGTGGCTGGTCCCTCGTAGAAGGGGGCGAGAGTCGGCGGAGAGGGATGTATTGATTGCGTGCGGTTGGTGCGACGAGAAGGGTTCTTCGTGGGTTGAACGGAGACCGACAGAGGCTGAGTAGAAAGGGCTGAAGGAGAGAGCGAGAACACAGGGTGGTGGGTGCAGCGGGGAGTTTCGTACAGGTGCGAGAGGGTAAGGCTGGTAAGGTAAGATGGTGGAGGGGGACGAGGGGACTTGAATTATAGCGGAAGAAACACACGCGGAGATAAGCAGCGAGGCGAAAGGTGGACAGGGAAGGTAAAAAGGGAAGAAGAACGAGATACGGGAAGACGAGGAACTAGGGAAAGGCGACGCGCGGGGTAGCCAGGGGGGATTTGCATAAAGCAAGAGAAGGAAATAAAGAAGCCGGAAGAAACGGCGAGCCAGGTCACGTAGGGTGAAACGGAAGTGTGCGGAAAATAGGAGACGATCGCGCGACTGATAAGACGTTAGAAACGTAACGAGAAGAAAGGTAGACCGGCGAAGAGACTTCGGATGAACAGGGTAAACGTTCGACAGACAGCAGACGAAGAGAAAGAACGACAGAGGAAGGTACAGAACGGAGAACAATCGCGTATCGTACGGCGCGCAAGAACGTGGCACGTTTTTCAAAGACGTAATGTTTCTCGTTTACCGCTGTTGGATGTTGCTGGTGTCTGTTCTCCGCGTAGCGACGAGAACGAGACGAGAAGTAGCCGGTGACGCAGCTGGCAATCGCGTAATCTCGTTATTGGGATTCTTAGCGCGCGGAACGAGGAGGGAAGATGGGAAGAGAGAGAAAGAGAAAGTGAGATCAATGCCGTTACACTGCAATGCTGCCACATGCTATTCCATTTCCTTCCGGCCGGGTCGAGCGCGACGAGAAGTTTCACGGAGGGTTCGTCTACTTACACGAAACGGTACGTCGCGTCGCCGCGATCTAGGTCAGCACGATGGTGTGTCATGGTAGTCACGAAGGAGGAACGGGCGAATTCCAATGACCGACCGGCCGAGATCGAACCGCCTCTTCGATCAATGGGGCGCCGGCATTGATTTCCTCCCATTTAGCCGACCAGCTGCACGCCTTTTTTTCTTATTCGATGAATGAACCTCGAGCACGGACCAGAAACTCGTTACACGGGGGAACGCCGGCTTGGAAAACGTTTGCCGGGGATTAATTAAGCGTCACCGATCGTTAGGCCGAGTTCGAAGTTGTTTTTGTTACGCTATCGATTGGAAAATGCCTTCGGAGGATAGGCTTTCCGGAAATGATTCAGGGACGTTCGAATTCTATTTTCACCACGCAACTTTCCAGTTGATTCGTATATCCCTTTCGTGCCTGATATTAACCAGGCAACGAGGCAATTTTTTTCCCTCCGTCTAACACCGTTTACTCGCTCGCGTATTTTTCACTCGGAAATTTCAACTTGCAACTATCCGGGAAATGTCTTTTGCGAGAGACGCGAGCCACGATGCACGACGAGCGAACCGCGCGACGATCAGCACAGCGATGCTGAGCTCCGCTTCGCGTTCCACGATCCTCTTCGGCCCGTCTCCTCCGTCTCGAATCGCCAAGCGAATAGCTCGCGCGACAACGTCAACCACCGGACCGGTGCATCCTCGGATGCTCGCTTCCTTCCACGCTTGCTCGCTCGCCCGTTCTCTCGAGGCTTTGCCGCTTTGCGAACTTGCCCGTCCGAGCTGCTTTAAGTCAGCCGATTCAAGAAGAACGATCGTTTGGCAAAAGTTTGCGTTCACGTGTTAAAATAGCGAAACGCGCAGCGACACGAAAATACACGGAGGCGCGGAAAATAGGGAACAGCGACGATCAATGAGCGGGCGCGATCGATCGAACGAACGGATAGCCAGCGAAACCGTGTGCGTACGTCTGGTGGAAATCGCCAGGTATTGATACATACGTAGCCGGCCACTTTTAACCAACGGTGTCGTAGCACTGTTGCAGAAATATAGATGGCGTGGCAGGTAGTACGAAGCAGAATATAGCAGCGGCGCACGTGTGGGCCTCTCATTCATAATCCGACATGAATATGTAGCACCGATACCTCTTACTCGTTAGCGAGTAACGCGAACTGCGAAATATCGTGCAGCAACCGTATCAAAAGCTAGCCGAGTACATGGTCAACGTTATCCGGTGTCACTACGACGTACTCCATCTTGTAAATCGATGCGAGACCGTGCAGGCGAGGCGGGAAAAAGTAGGGACCGCGGCAACCAAGGATGAAACATGGGACAAAAAAGAAGAAAGAAAAAAAGAGAGAAATCCTGTAAATTGGCCGATGCGCCCGAGTTCGACTCCATTGATCGAGCAACGCGCCCGCGTTGTACATTTGTGTCGCGGATTTCTGTCGCATGGAAAATCCGAGCAAGCAATCGAAACGAGACGGCGAGATTCATCCGCGCGACTCGTTGCTCCGCAGTTTTCCGATCGATCGCCGCTGGCCTTTTTCTCCGCGTTCTCGTCTGGCTTTATTCGCGGCAAATAACGCACAGCAGACGCGCCGAGTCGCCGATCAACTCTCCGATCGTCGGCCCGCTTCGCAACCCTTTGAGGCGCGCGTTGCTCGCGCGACTTGCGAGCCAAAGGGGAAACCCGATTACGGGCCACGTAATTTGAAGGGAATCGCGGGCTGGATCGCCGGACCGAAAGAAATCGACGAATCGAGAGGCTGGAGCGCCTGCAAACGGAAATATCTTACGCGCCGTGTCTTCGCTGACGTCAGCGTTGTACAATTTCCTTGGAAATATCGTGCGAATTACAGCCGGCGATTCGTTACTGTTCGCCGATGCTCCGCGGTCGAGCGCGATCGTTCTCTTACGTAAGCCACGTTCGTTCGTTGGCAGTTCCAGTTTTCACAGCCAACTTTTGCACGTTCGCAACTTATCGATATTCGTTAGGAACGTGCTTGCGGTTCGCGCGTTTAGCGGGCAACGGCGCATCCATCTAGCGTTTTTCAGCTGGCCTTAAAATCATCAAATTTCGACGGCCACGTACAGCTAAGGGCAGTCGTTGGCCGCTAACGCAACTCGTACAACGCCTGCATCCATTAACCATGCAACCTCGTGTTTCGTCGTTAGTACTCTTAATGAACGGAAATATCGATTAGGCGCTCGCTTCTCGCCGAGTGTTCCTCGTGGCGTAGGCTAAAACGCGTGGTTTCAACGTGACGGATTAAGCTCATCGAGCACGTGACACTGGGATACGTCCTGCACTCTGCACGATACATTTCCACACGTAATCATCGTTCCACGTTCGTGCAACTTTTTCCAACAACAACTGGAAACCAGGTTAACAGATCGGTACATCGTAATCTTGCATTCGAGAAGGCGACGACGACTTTGGAGAAGAAAGCCGGACGTCGTTGAAATTGCCAAGATACAAGAACCGTCCTGGAAATCCTGGAATTCCGTGCTCGATGGGGAGATTCGAAAGCAAGGACGATCGGGTATCGTCGGTGTTTGGCTGGCCGAGGAGAAGCGCGCGACTACCATCGATCAATGCTAGCAAAAGTCCCCTGGAGAAATAGCGATCGCGGCCAGGAGAGAAGGAAGGATCGGGCGCAAGATTAAGTGGTGCAAAGGGAAAAAAGTCAGACAGCAGGAAAGAAGAAAGGGAACGGCGCGGCGACGGACTTAAGTCGCCGCGGGGGAGGAGTGCGCGCGCGCTCGTGTTTGAGCGCGCGCGTTGAACAAATGGCGCATGGCCAACGAACGGATATACGAGAACTCGCGAGGACGAGCGTCTTTATCGTCGTCGATGTGGTCGCCGACGTGGTCGTCGTTGTTATTGCGAACGTCGCGATCGTCGTTAGGCTACGAACGCGTCCGAAAGCAGGATGGCCGGACGGCCTGCGGCCCGATTTATCATGGTCGTGCAAAGACGATTCGAAAGGAGTAGTTTTGGCCAGCGTGCTCGATCGCGACCAGCGGTCTGCCTTATCCGCAGAGGGGGGAGAAGCAGGGCCGTGAACTGGGGCTGGAGGCCGACGAGGTGGGGTTGCGGAGGGTCGCGAGGATGCTCGAGGGGAGGGTGGCAGAGGGTACACCTCGTTGCCCAGCATGATTACGCAACAGCCATTGATCTCCTCGTGCCTATAGTCGAAACCTCGTGCTCCCCACGATGCCGGACTGAGTCGCGTTCCTCTCCAGGGACAGTCGAATCGCGCTTCGACTCGCTAAATTTCACGCTGCCGCGAGGCTGGCTGATCGTCGTCCACGGCGGATTATCGCATTCGTGTCTGGTAATCGTTCTCCGCCTGCAATTTTCGATTGTTCGTCGTCTCGGACAGCCGACGTTCGCTCGTTGCAGGTTGGCACAGGTGCGTCGGAGATACGTTCGACGGCGGGACGACGCACGCTGATCAGTCGCACCTTGGGTGTTGCTCGAGGCTGGCGAACAAGCGCGTAATCCGCGCGCAATAGTACGCCGACGAACGTCGTTGCCTCGCAGATGCGTATCGTTTCGCGAGACGAACGACGAAACAGAGAGAAAGAAAGCGAGCAGGCAGGTGGTAGGGGCGGGCGAGAGGGGGAGAAACGGTGGGTGGGGACCGCGGTGGGGTGTGACGATTGGAGCGAGCGAGGAAGGAAGAAGGAGAGTCGTGCAGGTGAAAAAGTGAGAGTCATAGAGCGAGGGGCAGGGGGGGGGGGGAAGGAAATAAAGAGAGGGAACGAGGTATTTGTGGAAGAGCGCAGGTTCGTAAGCAAGTGGAGGGGAGGCGGAAAAGAAGGGGAGAACGCGTAGAGTCGGGTACAGGGTGAAAGGAGAAAAGAAAAACATCGGCGGAGAGAAAAGTAGGCATAACGGATGTGGCTGGCGTTTACAGCGAGCTTTTGTCGCAACACCGCGCCTTCTATTCGCGATATTTCTTTGTCGGTTAGTTGCCAGCAGCAGGGCGATCTCTTCTCTGCCACCACCACCACCACCACCACCACCACCACCACCACCGCCGCCGCCGATAGCAGCAGCAGCAGCGGCGCGACCGCCACCGCCACCACCGTATTACGAACGAGGCCCACCTCCACCGGCGCCAACTGCCACCGCGTATCCTCCACCGGCGCTTCGTCGTGGATACGACGAAGAGGCAGAGAGGCGGAGAGAGCTAGAGCGAGAGAGAGCGAGAGAGAGAGAGGGAGAGTGAGAGAACGAGTGAGAGAAGGGAGAGAGGAAGGGGGAGGGGATCGAGGGAGGGAGAAAAAGAGCGAGCGAGCGTGTGCGGAAGGTAAAGCGGTGGCGGTAGGTTTCTCAGACGAGTTCTCGTCGGCGTAGCGCAAAGGTGGAACGGAACGGAAAACTACTCCGTCGGTCGGTCCGTGGTCCTCGTGGTCGGGTGTGAGGCGCGCGTGCGACCGAGGCCGAGAGCGAAAGGGGGCAGGCGCGAGCGGGGCGATCGGACAGAAACGGGTACGTGCGTCGCGATCCGAAACGGCGAGCGAGAAGGGAAACGGGAAAGAGACGAGAAGGAAGGAGGAGGGAAGGAAGGAAGGACGGAAGGAAGGAAGGAAGGAAGGAAGGGAGGGAAGAGGAGGGAAAGGAAAAGGAAGGAGCACCGCGGATAGATCGCACAGTGTGTCAGTGTACCGAACGGTGCGTTCAGATGATAGGTGCCTCCCGGTGGAGGCGCTTCAGTCGGCCGGCCGCGATCCGTTTGATCGAGATTTTCCGCGCTGCTGCGACGACGAGACGCGTGTCGCGGCCTCCGTTCGCGTCCTTCCGTGGCTCGTCGTCCTCTTTATGACCGTCGTCGTGGTCGTCCCCGTGACCGAAGGCGTTGTCGTCCTTGACAACTCGGTCTCGTTCGCCTGGCCGTAGTTACGCGTCGAACGGATCTCGATGGCTCGTGCGCCGTGGATGCCACCGTGCTCGACCCGCCTCTCGATTCTCGTACCTTCGTTCGTCGTCGTCGTCGCCGCCGTCGTCGTCGTCGTCGTCGTCCCCGCTTTCGTTGCGCTCGCTTCTCCCGTCCACCGACACCGCCGCCGTCAGTGATCGCGAGTGAACGATGCGTCAGAGTAACGGAACGTACCGCGTCAGTTAACGGTTCCTGTACGTCTTCTCGTCTCGTCTCGTCTCGTCTCGTCTCTTCTCTTCTCTTCTCTACTCGTCTCTTCTTTCCTATCCGTTGCCACGTCGTCTTCTCTTCGTTCTTTCTCTTTCTCCTCCCTCGGACAGTCCGCCGTTGCTCTTCCCTCTTTGGATCGAAACGCGGCGAGTAGACTGGCGAACTGGTGTGCGCGGATAAAAAGGACGCGCCGCCACGGCAAAAGGGAGGATCGAGCGAGAAGGGTGCGTGTGCAAGCGTGCAAGTGCGCTGCTGAAAGAAGGGTGGCAGGTATTATTATAGCGAGAAGAGGAACGAGCGTGTGAGCGAATGACGGGCGATAAGAAGCGAACCGAGTGCGAATGTAGATGTAAACGTAAACGACTGAAACGATAGAAGGGAAACAAGAGGGAGAGAGAGAGAGAGAGAGAGAGAGAGAGAGAAAGGGAGAAAGAGAGAGAGAGCGAGAGAGAGAGAGAGAAGGAAGAGAACGGCGAGTGGAGCGAGGAAAAAACGCAGGACGATCGAGGAGAAGGAAAAAGATCGGAGAGAGAAGAGAAGCGGTGGAGAATGGATTTTCGGTGGGATTGAGGAAAGAGGAAAAGAAAGAGGGAAAAAGGAAAGGAAAGAGAGAGCGAGCAGCCATTTTGATAGGTGGCTGTGTGTTGTGCGCTGCCGCCGCTACTGACTGCGCTGCTGGTGCTGCCTCTTAGCGTCGCTGATCATCGGTGTTCGCGTCACAGTGATCGTTTTCGATAGTGCTCGTGCTGGTTCCTCGTGGTGGATCGGTCTCGTGTCGGTGTCCGTTGGTGTTGGTGCGAGAGAGCAAACAAAGTTGGACAAGGCCGAAGAGAAAGGGAGGAGAGGGCAGGAGGAAACGAGAGGGACAGAGGGAGGGCGAGAGAAAGAAGAGAAGAGGGTATGCGGGAGACAAGGCAAGAGCGGGTTGGGGGCGGCGAGTAAAGGAAAGGAAAGGTAGAGAAGCGAGGGAGGTGGAAAGGGTGGGAGAAGGTGGAAAAAGGCAAGGGAGAACTCGAGAGGAGCCAAGAACTGCCGGTGTACCGAGCGACGTACTACGGGGTTGGGAGTCGCAGAGTCGGCAGTTGGTAGTGGTGCGGAGAAGAAGGAGGAGAAAGGAGGAGCAGGAGCAAGAGGAGAAGGTGTAGGAGAAGGTGAAGGAGAAGTAAAAGGAAAAGGAGAAGGAGGAGAGCGAAGTGGAGAGGAGTGGAGAAGCATCATCGGGTGCGTGTTGTGCGGGGGTGCACCGCTCTTCGGGGGCATGGGGCTCGGGAGGGGGATCCGCCCCCTCTCGTAACCGCCGCGAAGCGCCAAGATTTCCCGCACCGAGTTCATCGAGAAATGGGGGCTGACCCCTGTCCTCAAACCGAGGCAGGACCTACGCCCCCACCGGAATAGTGCGGAGGAACACGGGGACACGAGGTACGACCACTAGCCATCCACGTCTCTCGTTCTCTGTCTTTTCGATCGGTCGATCGTAACAAGTTACCTTTTTTGCATGCGGACCTACGTTTACTACCAAACAACACCTTATGTTCTTTGTATCACTTTGTACTACTCCGTACCATTCTCTACTCTTATCGTTACTGTCTTACCATTAAGATCGTCACGTTACTACCCGCGGCATCAATCCGCCGATCGTCCGCCACCGTGGATGCGGTGCATTTTCTCACGATCTAGCGTAGTACAGTTACACTGACACGGATCAACGTTGTACGCGATTCCTTTCAGTTGTTACGCTCGCGTAGCCACTTAGCGATAGCTCGTTAGTCCACAGCTGCTATTTTAGACACTACCGATCGCTCCAAAGTAGATGCGAATGCTTAGACTAGGTTTCTTTAGATCTTCTTCTCTGCGAGTTTCTCTTTCTACCGCGATCCGCGCGTTTGCCGTAGCCGCGCGAGCCGCGATCGCGATCCCGCGGATCCAAGAATAGGAACGCGCGCGTGATCGCCAGAGAATAATCGAACGCGAACGTTTCGCTTTCACGCGAGTGCTACGCTCGCACAGAACGAGGTATCTCGGTTTCTGAAACGTGCCGCCTTCCAGCGCGTAACGCGAGTTTATCTCGGCAACGGGACGCTGCGCAGGTATCGACACTAGAATACGTTTACGACTCGGGCTCGAGCGCGGCACGAGGAAACAGACGGAGGAAGGCGAAGGCAAAAGGAAAAGGGCGGACGGCCGTATCTCCATCCGCTCGCAACGTTTTTCTCCAAGAACCTGGTCGTATCTGTTCCTGTTTACGGTTGGTGGCACGATTCGCGTGATCGGCGGCCCGTGTTTCACGCCTCGTTTGTGCCCGCGTTCTCGCTCCTCCCTTTGTACGTGTCCGCTACCGTGCACACGGCAAAGGCTGATGGCCGAAGGGAGGCGAACAAATGACCAACCATCCGGAAGCGTAATACGTGTAACAATTTTATACCCGGCAATTCGTATTGACATTCGATATTTGCTTTCTGTCGCCGCCTCGTTTCTCTTTTCCATTTCCGTAGCACGGGCCAATTTCTTGATTTTCTACTTCGCTCGATTTTTACACCCGATTTTTCTCTCCGCTTGCCTTTCCCTCGACTCTTCCGCGTAATCGCGCGAGAAATTTCGACGCTCCGACCGCTGCCTTTCGTGCTCGCGATATTATCCGGCAACGCGTCGACGCGACGCGACGCGTACCTCGTTTCCAAGCGAAGAACGACGCACGATTCCACGTTCGTTCCACTTTCCGTATCGACTTTTCCCGATCGAAATTCGCCAACGGTCTGTCCTTTCGTTAAACGCACGCGTTCCTTTCGTACAACGCGCTCCAGAGTTACACAACAGCCGCGTTCGTGCTCGACAAAATAAACCTCAGCCATGTAGCAACGCCGCTGCTTCGACTCCTCTCGACCGTCTCGCGAGATCCCAGACGCGCCGAACTATTATGCCGACACTTTCGCTAGAAATGATCGACTCCTGGAAAGCTCGTCTGTCTCTAAAAATACGCCGACGTTCCACACGGTGCACTATTCCGCGGAAAGCAGCCATTCCACGTGGAACGCGCGTACGTGAGAACGCGATCTCGCTTTCCGTGCCTCCCCAAAGACAACGCGGTAATATTGCAGAAAGTCGGCTGGAACGTACGTGGCGGTCGGGCTATTCTTCGTCGGATTTCCGATGCGCCAGAATTTTCAGCCTCGAAGCGGATTTCCACGTCGAACGTGGAAGAGCGTGGAACGCGGGACGAGTCGTCCGCTGTAATTGATTACGATGAACAAAGCATGTTAACGAGAGCCACCGTCTATTCGACGTGTTCGCTGATGGGTCCATTACGACGACTACTTGCATAAATATTTATGAACGCAACCCCGGGGGTGGGGCAAACAGTGGGCGCGTACGCGTAATGGCGTTTCGATAGACACCGGGGCGGTGGCTGTTTCGCTAAATAATTTTCCTAGCGCGCTGCATCCGGATCGCAGTAGAATTGCAGTAGAACGGACCGCCGTTTGTCTGCCAATCTCTTACGCGAGGATAAACGAGCGAGAAACCAACGCGATTCGTTTGTAACCGAAGAACCAATAGTTGCGGCAACTCGCGAAACTATTAGGTTGCGCCGAAAGTGTCTTTCTTTTGAAACCATGTCTTTTACAGCAACGCATCTTTACACAAAGATGAAGTCTGATCTGTCAAACGTCGCGGTCTTTATCTTAATAGAACAAAATGGATCATACGTAATTCAATAAAATAAAACAAAACAGAAAACGTTGCGCGGCTATCATTTCTCTGTGAAACGAGAGAAACTTTTCGGACAACCTAGTACTTTTTCGGCGAGGTAAGCTCGCGGAAGTTTCGAAGGAGTCGCAATTGGTGGCGGATAGTCGGACGCGGAAAGCAGAAAGTCGGCAGAAAAAAGACAATAGCGAAAATTGCGATCGATCAGGCTAACGGGATTAGCGGAATCGATCAAAGTGGCAGCGTGCATGTTTTCTCTTGTAGCGAGACGAATCGAATGGAATTCATTTACGCGGTAACTTTGACTTCGCCTTGGAACCTGCGCAAAGTTCCTCGAAACGATCTCGCGTCAGCGAGAGAACGCCAGCTCCGCGCGATAACGCCGCGATCTTTTCGGAAGCGACAGGCGCACAAATTTCTTCGACGACTCGACGAAACGCTCTACGAGCGTAAGAAACAGAACGTACGAAGGTAGAAAAGCCTAGTTCGAGCTCGAGCGGTTCGATGGAACAACGAATGACGCGACTTTCTAGCCGAATGGCTCTGGGCCAAATTGCCACACGATGACAATGTGACAATGACCGATCGTCGCGTTTAACAGGCAACCGTATCGCCCTCGTCTCCTGCGCTCGTGTGCGAGACACGAAATGAAATAGGGTGAGAAAGGGTTCGACCCGGAAACGAACCTAGTGTCGCATGCAGAGATCTGCTTGCGCGGACGAGATTCGTGCGACGAACCGCGAAAAGCAGGGAAAAGAGGAAAAAGCCGAAACAGCGGCGAGTTTTTCCAAAGGGAAAAGCGGATGGCCGACTTGCGAGGGCATCACGGTGAAATGCAGTGCGTCGCAGAAAGTGGCTGCTGCGGCTGTTGTCGCCTTCGGTCGAGTGACGGTTTTTTGCCCTCGCGATTCGTTGGTTGGTTTTTCGCGTGGCTGGCGCTGCGTTCCGCGTTACGACGCGCGTATGCGGCCCGCGCTCGCCAACCTTTGCCCTGCGACAAGCCTCTTGCAGTGCTCGCGTGCTTCTCCAGAAGCACGTGTGTGCGTGCGCGCGGCTGCCCTCGCGAAACCAGCCGTCTCGAAGCTCTTGAAAATGCGGACCGTGCGAAGCCGAAAGTGGTCGCGATAAATTTTAGGCTCCGCTCGTGCTCGAGGACAATACGCTGCATTTCAGCTAATTCAGGTGTTCGCAAACGAGAATAAGCTCTGCAGTAGACGTCGAAAGCGAGACTGGCGCGTTTGCGTATAGAAAGTTACGCGGAGAACGGGCGACTTCGATTTTTCGAGAAACTACGAAAATATTAGCTACTCTCTCTTCAAGCTCTCGTGTATGCTATTCTTGGTTAACGGGACGTGGAATTTTGCCATTGAAGCGCAAAGACAGATGACAGACAGACAGACAACGTCGCTGTGCGTCGTTAAACGCGATTTCATTGCGGGCGATGATTCGAAACGCAACGAATTCGGGAATTTAAGCGTCGCGCGCGCAAAATCCTGTCCGCCTTCTCCGCGGATCGATCGTCCGCGTTTGTTCGTTTTGTACGGTCGCCTCGTAAACCTCGTTACGATTGCCAATTATTCTACATCGTCGTACGGCTTTCCGACAAAAGCAAGCGCTCCGCATTCCGTAGCCTTTGACTCTCCGCATTACCCGAGTTCAGCATTGCTAATTACGCTGAACCGAGCTACGGCGCATCCAGCGTCTCGTCGGCCGATCGAACGAACGACGGTGCTCTGCCTGTTGGAAAACTCCGCGGTCTTCCCTCTTTCGAGGTCGGCAGAAAATTTGAAAAATGCGAAACGAGAAGGTACGACTTGCCAGCGTTTCGAAGGCTGAAACGACAGCAAAAGAAGCAAACGAGTCCGAGTTGCGTGGAAGAGCGATCTCGGATCGAAGGACTGGTGGGGCGCAGGTGAGTCGATGGCGTGCAAAAAATGTGCAGCATCGAATTTTCCGGCGCTCTTGGGGACGCTCGATACTCGAAGTAAGTGCAGTGCTCGAGGAAATCGAGCGGCCGCCTTCTCGTCTGCCTCCAGCTCGAACCTTTGAATTAATGACTCGAAGCGACCTGCCGGGCTCCGCCCTCGATGACCATCGCGGCTCTAGAGAACGCGCGATCTCAGGGGTCGACGAAGACGTCGTTAATACCTCGATTCGTCTATCTCGTCCGCTAGGGAACGTTAGACCGCGCCTCGGGGATGCATGCGGCGTCAGCTTTTCTCCTCGTCGTTCTCGCAGTTTCGCCGCTCTTAATGTGGGTCAACTCTGTAGCGGATTACGCTGGAGCAGAAATGCACGCGCACGATTTTCGAAACGAGGTCTCACCAGAGATACTCGGCGACACCGAGGGCAGGTCATCGGGAACACGGGGCGCGCTTGTAAATTCGGCGAGCGTGGAATCGTCGCACCGCTAACGAGCTTGAGAAAGGAAACCGCCGATAAGGGAAAGTTAACGTCGAAGCGGATCTGGCCGCGAGTTTGCAGGTTCGGCCGTAACGTTCGCCACGCTTGCGTGTTCCGCCGCTGAGAAGCGTCCACCACGTTTGCCGGCATCTCCTTCTTCGGATATATAATTGTAGCGGCGAATGCGCGCTTTAACATCGAGGACGCTTGTATTCTATTTTTGCTCGGCGCGATAGGGTAGCTGTTTACCAGCCAATGATTAAACGAAGGAGAGCGCTTCCGCACTTGGAACGCACATCACGCGTACATTTTCTCAAAGAAACGCATTATAATTGGATGCAGCAATGGCGACAGCTTCCCTGAACGCCCGGCCATAAATTCCTGAATATCAGTTCGCGTGCATCTAACGTTTTCCGCGCTCGAAGGGGCACGAGCACGAAGGGAAACGTCCGTTCCGTGCACGTCGTTCAGCGTCCTCTTGCTTCGCCGTATAACGCAGCTTCTTCAACGTGGCCGTGAATCGCGATTCGGCGCGGCTCGTTAATTGCCTGCGACGTGCAGCCTATCAGACGAGAACGACGCAACATCCAGCTAAGAAAATAACGAGCGTTTACATAAGACGGCCATTGGGAACGTCGCGGCCGTGGAGGCCTGTAGCGAGAGAATCTATTGACGGTTGCGATGACCGGCAATTACGCGGCACCCTATTTTCGCGGACCAAGAATCCACGCTCGGTGTCCGCCGATCCTCCTCGTCCATCCGCCAGTAAAATATTACCCAGTAACTTCTTCATTTTTTAACACTAAACCTACCGACGCCTTTTGTATACTTATTGATCGCTCGCGACACGCAGCACAGACTACAAATTTTTCTTACAAACAAAAGCAAACTGCAAATAGATACCGAAGAATATACTGTACGCGCGTTTCATGAAAAGTCATAGATTTGAGGTGGATTTACGTGTGCAAAGATAAATTATCGATAAGGGCTTAATAACGTTTATTGTAGACTAATGTCTCGTTGTTCGCTATGGACGAATATACTAATCGCCTTTGTCGAAGGCGTCTCGGTCGACCATTAGGCCGACTGTTATTATTCCACCTTTGGCGGTTACATGCTTGTCGTTGTCGTTCGTTTTTCCTGTTCGTTTTTTGTGTCGCTACAGATTAGGAAGCGACATGATAGCGTTCAAATATGGTAAAATTTGTGTAGACATTTGAAAGCGGTCAATTTAGCCGCTGTGGTAGGTTTAGCGTTAACGAAACATTTCAATTGCTCGAAGCATTGAAATTCAGATCTTCGTCTTAAAGTTCGCAACAGCGTCGAACCCGTCGAATACGTTTGGCGAAAACCTCGCTGTCCTGAATCTCCTTCGTCGCTCGACGTCTTCGTTGCTGCTCGTTTTCCTCCTATCCGAGGGAATATCTTCGCCGACAGGCGTCCTAGGAAAATATCCTGCGGCACGGTCGGCGCTCGCGGTCGAACGCCACCAATTTCGCTCGTCACTGTCCAATTTACAGTGGCTCGGCGATATTCCTGCCCGATGCTCCGTACGTTGTGTAATGGTAACGTTCGATGCCTATTAAGGCGGACTGCAGTTGCCGGCAGAAGAGAAACGTCAGACGTGTCAGCGTGTAATTGATAATACCTGAGCCGACCATCACCTTCAGCCGCAAGTTAATTCTATTTGCGGAGTTCGTCCGTAAGTACACGGATCAGCTCGGAGAAAGTTGGTAACGTTTGGTGGAACGGGTTCTTTTTTCTTTAAATCGATTCCTCCCTGCTGTCCGCAATTTCGTATGTACGCTGTACCATTGCAACGGAAGCTAGGCCAGTCGTTGTCGAGTCTGATTCTTAGAATCTTTCCGCCCAACCTATGCAGAACCGTGTCCGAATTCCGACATTGCGACTCTCGTGAATGCGGCTCGTCGGTTTTCGTACGAGGCCTCTCGGCTGATTTCCTGTAGAATGACAGTCTACATACGCGTATCCTGAATGGAGGAACTCGGAGAGACACTGGCTTCCTCGCAGAATTTCTTCTTGGATCTCTAGCAGGTCTGAAACGAAAGTACGCTCGCGTGCGGAGGCGCGCTTTCAGGTAACTCGCAGTTGATGGTTTCTTAAGGCATTTGCAGGTACACGATTGTACCGGTTTCCGTGGCGAGTAAAGAAAGGCCACCGTTGTAACGTTATTACGCGCCGAACAAAAAGCTGCAGAAAGTCGAGTAAATATCACAAGCCGCTCTTCTCTCTTCCAACGTTTCGGTACGATGCTCGTTGATAAAAGGCGCGTAAGAAGAATTCAGACTTTCGTCGTTTCTCATTTCGCGGAATAAGAACGTTCCTCGTTCGCCAGTGATTTCAGCGTCTGCGGCAAGAAGTAAAATATCAGTTGGCACGGATTCTCCGTGGACTAGCTCGGCCGTGTTGCTCCCTAACCTTACCAACTCGCAAGCGGAAGCGACGGAAGAGAATTCGCCGATGTAACAGGGCGAAACGAACGTATGGCGTTTAGCTGGATCGTAAACGGACCGAAGACTTGCCTATCGCGCGACTTTTGCCCCGGTTACACTGGCGAGCAGAATCGTTACTCGGTAGCTGGCCTGTTCCGAAAGATACTACTCCGCTCGTAATTTTGAAACAGTACTCGTGTATGGTCGAGAGGATCAAGGGCAATTCGACCGTATTTCCGATCGACTGACCGCGGGGAATCTTTGGTCGGCGTTGGCGAGATCGTGTAGTTACGTGTAGTGCAACATCTAATTAAGTGTTGGTTCGATCGATGGTGTCGAGTACGAGTGCGAAGTAAGAAACTGATAGGACTTCGGAATGTCGAAGAACATCGAAACTATCACAAATCCGCTCAGCTGTAATTTAATTTTTCCATCGGCGATCGTGTCATTTTAAATCACCGGTAGAGCGAAACTACTACTACGTTTCAGAGTCTTTCAGACAGGTGCTCGGAGCAATTTTGAGAGAAAGTCTATCCGGCTTCGAGACGGCTGCGCGAGGTTGTTTGTTTGATATGGCGGTACGAATCGTTGCGAAAAGTAACTCTTTATCGGCCGTGTATCTTCGAAACGACGTTTTCCTTTCAGTTTCGAACATAGAAACATTTACGGCACATCAGCGGTTATACCGCGCGCCCTGCGTCTCAGATACAAAAGACGCGTCAACAAACACGCGAAGCTGCGCTCGTTAAAGATCGTGCTATTTCTGCCGAACCGATCGCACCTCGTTCGTACGACGAGTTCCGTCTAAAAACGGTTCTATCCAGTCACGCGTAGCCGAGTAAACGGACGAAAATATAAAAGGCGAGGACCCCGAGTGACGTTTCGAAATTTAGAAGCTTTAATCGCCGTAGTAAAAGTAAACCAGCTCGACTTTCTTCAGCGGAGCGGGATCAAGACGCGCGGAAACATATCGCATTTCGAAACACAACAATGCTCCAGAAAATAAAACAAACTTGCCTCCGTTCCGTCTTCCTTCGATCTTCACGAGCTGTGTTTCTATTAATGCCAGCCGAGGCTTCCGGATGCGAGGCTTGTCCACTTGAAATATACCTGCAACGTTTCGCCAGATGTTTCGCCACTGGCACTGACGCCTGTTTTCGGACAGGACCTGCTCGTGTGTGTTACGTAGTTTCTGCTTTCGTCGCTGATAAATGATAGCCGACCACTGGTTCGGCTCGGAAGGGCGCGTTACGCGCGCAGTTGGCAACCACTTCCGCTCGATCGACAGGATCGCATCGTAAAATTCAGTCTGACCGACCAACTTTCTAACTCGCCGTCTAATTAACGCCATCCGATTCCCTTTAACTTCTAACGAGCTTGCAAATCTTTTTTCTCGCGGATGACCGCGCGTTGCGGCCGCGCGCGATCGGAAAACGAGAGAACGTCCGATTAATTTTGAACCGGAAGAGAAACGAATTGCGATTTTCACGGCAAACAACGCGCACCCCGTCGTGAAACGAGGCCGGTGCGTGTCTGTTAATTAGCGATGCGTCGTTCATATTCTCGTCGTGGGACGTTGTGTCGTTGCACGATCGCACGCGCGGTTCTGCCCGCTGGACAACGACAGAGCACATGTTTTCTGGGTCACGGTACAAGACGTCGGACTCGTTATTTCCGCGAAGCGACGCGCTATTTTCAGTCGCTCTTCGGATACGTGGGCTTCGAAACGAGTCCTTTTCCCGGTCTCTCTCTCTCTCTCTCTCTCTCTCTCTCTCTCTCTCTCTCTCTCTCTCTCTCTCTCTCTCTCTCTCCCTTGCTCGTCCCCATTGACGACTGGAAATAAACTGTTCTTCGCGACGCTGACAATGGGAATGGGTTTTCATTCAACCCGGTGCACTCTTCCTTGTTGCTGCATCTTAACGGAAATACGATGCGGTGGATGGGCTCGCGGAGAAGGGGACGACGAATACGCTCGTTTCCCCAATTAAGGAATATCAAAGTTCAGCATGTTAATTGCAGTCCCTTCGAGCACTTGTTAATTGACTTCTATCGGCGATCGTCTGGCAGGAACAATAGAGCATTGTAACAACGCGGGCAACGACGATTCGCCGAGCTCGATCTTTATTTTTATTTTTGTCTCGGTCGATCCACGGCTCGGCAGAACGCCTCCATTGTGTTGCGTATTAACGTGCGCTGCGTATTAACCAGCGCATTCGAATTAATCCATTCAGCGAAATATATTTGTACGTCGCGTGAAAAGCGTACAGCGAAATTCCTCGTTCTCTCGAACGTCGGTTTGTCGAACATCGCACTGGATACGTTTTACAGCGTCGAAACGACCACCGTTACTTTCAGAATTTATCAGCTTGACTCCAATGGCGGTACCCGCCAGTGGAGATCGGAGCGCGTCTTCTTCCCGAAGAAGATCGTGTCGACAGGTCTCTACGTCTTCCGTCGCGTACAATCGCGGAAATAGAAAATTCTACTTTCTCGAGCCAACATCGCGCGACCAACAAAGCGTAGCGGTTTTAATAGTTCACGGCGAATTAAAACGAGCATTCGATCAGAAAATCAGGTCACATCGGATCGGACGGTGATCGCGAATGAGGGAATACGACACGAAGAGAGAAAAGATGGCTGAAAACGCAAGCAACGCCGCCCCGTTCATTGACTGATCTTCGCTTTGCGAAGGATCGGCCGAGGTGCACGGACTGAATGTTTTTTCGGTCGGTTCTGGTAACAGAAGAACGAGAGAAAACACGTGCTCGTGGACGCATCGTGGCGGCGCGGCGTATCTATTTTTGCGACACATCAAGCTATTCTCAGTTACGCTCCGACTGCACAGAGTGCATCGACTGTCATCGGTGCTCTAGGAATAAACCATATCCATCGCAATGAAGTAATTCGACGCGTACGTTAGACCTGCGGCGCTATATCTTCTTCTGTCTTCTGTGGAAGCGGAGCGTCGAGTTTCGCCGCGTCGCCCCCCGAACTTCCACAGACTTACATCATCGACAGACTTTGATAAATAGTTGGACGTAGTGCCAGCTTCGGGGCGTAATTAAACGACAAAATGGAAATATCGATTTTTATCCGGCCGCAGGCCGAGGCTATCGTGGCATCGATCGCCGCTCTTCGTTTTTTATTCGAGGAAGAATTCCTGTTTTGTGTTTCGTCATTGCCGTGTAATCAGAGCAGTGTCAGGCTCGAGCGTCTGACGCGAATAGAATCAATCTACTCGCGAATGCATCCACGCTACGTACATATGTACAACGTATACAGGTTCGCGTTACAGACGTCTCTCGCAATAAATCATATCTTCTGTATTTTTGTTAAGATAATTAATTTAATGTGTGAGATGGATTTAGATGTGCAGGTGCCAAAATAATTATCAGTCGATTATCTTTACGTATGTTCGTTGCTGACCACCTGGCTGTACTATTTCTCGCTGTAAACTCTCGCTTGATATTAGGTTGTCCGGAAAGTTTCTTTCGTTTTCTAAGGAAACAACGGATGCACGACATTTTTTGTCTCGTATTATTTTATCGAATTACGTATGATCGTAATAATAGAAACGGAACAAAATGGATCATACGTGATTCAGCGAAATAATAGAGAACGAAAAATGTCGTGCGTCTATCGTTTCCTTATAAAACGAAAGAAACTTTCCGGACAACCTAATACTACCCTTTAGACTCTCGCTGAACACCAACTGCCTTTTCGAAGACCGGTGCCGAAGATGTGTCGGTAGACCCCTAGACTGTTATTATCGTTCGGCTTGTCGTTGTTGCGTTACCTATTTACTTGACAAGACGACGGTTACAAAGTTCTTGCGCCGCCCCAAGTTCTCTCGCTCTCACACATACAACACAAATGTGTTATATACTTGTAGCGACACAAAGACCTTTGTAAGCGTCGTCTCGGGTAACAACAAGAAAAACGAACGACGACGATAAATATGTAGCCGCCGAAAGGTGAAATAATAACGGTCAGCTAACGGTCGACCGAGACGCCTTCGACAAAGGCATACGAAGAGGCGATTAGTATATTTCGAGCGTCTACAGCGATCAGTACGAAGCGATCATCCATAGCAAACGATAGTCTGCAATAAAACGTTGTTCAATTGACACGAATAATTATTCTTGCACACCTTAAATCCACCTCATACTGAACAATTTTTCACGGCGCACGTTACGCGCGCACCAGTTTGTGAAGTTTACGCCGTAACTCGTAGCCACGTTACGTTCGGAGAAGTTACGTGGACACCTACGTAGGGAGCGGTGAGGAAATCGTATTTTGATGGAATAGTCGTGGTCCCAGCGAGATAGTCGGCGGGAAATTGCGTAAACTTACCGGTTGGATATTCGTGCAAATGGGTTTCTTGGGCGAATCTCCTCATCGAAGCAATATCTTGATCGATCTCGATGAGGAGACAGCAAGGCGGTGTCGCGCGGACAGAAAACGTCGAACACTTGGAGGAAAGCGGCTTTGGGAAGGAATTTGCGACGAGCGTGAAAGGTCCGCGAACAGCATCTGGCATCGAGCAGCGACCGCAGCCAACTAACAAAGCGCTTTCAAGCGGGAAAATTCGTCCGGCCAAGCTCTCCTTTGTTCGGCGTGGCGCGATGTCCGTGCACGATTCATTTCTCGGAGAATCGTTGCGTTTCCGGAGCTAATCTGTCCTTTATCTCGCGCCGGAATCGCCGCCGACCTCCGGCGAGTAGTGGCGGTAAGAAACATTTGTCTCTGAGCACAATGCTCGGCTGTGGCGGGCGATAAGAACACCGGCGCCGTCTTCGAGAACGCTTCGTGTCGACCAATAGAACTGGTCCGCGACGCGATAACGATTGAACAAGCCGCTTTAACACCGACGCTGGCCGTGAATCTGGCGACGAAAAAAAGAAAACGAAGAATTAAAATGCAGCGAGATGATTTAAAGCGAAACACGTTTCTAAGGAAAAGGCGGTGCGCAACAGCGAGAGAAACGTCGGGAATCGACCCAGGACCATCGCGACCCCGCGAAGTGGAGCGTGGAGATGCTCTTTGGCGGCATATCTCGCTCTTCCCGTACTTCCCGTACTTTCTGTCTCTGTTTTCTTCTCGCGCCTTCCTATTTTACTCGTGGAACACCTCGACGCCGCCTCTCCACGATTCTCGTTCCGAACGAAATCCAGCGAAAGCGACGCTCGCCGATTCTCTTCCCGAACGTTTCGCTTACGCCGCGATATTCGTCTCCACTTAATCGCAACGATGCATACAGCGTTCTCCTACGATCGTTGCGCGAATGCAAGTAAAACAGCAAACGTAAAATTCGCTGCAAAACCGTAGATCGAGCCGTAAGTTTTACGTCGATATCCTGGCGTTTTTACGTCGCTCGAACGGAAGATCGTTTGTTCGAAGGAGCAGAATTTCGAGCCGAGGGTTTCGAGGTAATCGCTTCTGAAGCATCGTATTCTCGAACGACTAAGACCGTGGTTGAAGCAGCGAAATAAGAAAACGCGATCGCAGGATCGCAAACTCTTCGAGAGAGAGGCTTCGCTTCGAACTAGGCAACCGAACGACATGGAACATCGCTTGGGGAAGAATATTCGTGGCGCCTGTGCTGGAGCGAACGAATGAAAAGCAACGATGCTCCTCGAGTAACGCGGATTCTTGGCTTGGAGCCTGACACTCGTTATTTCAATTGCTCATGGACGGATGTTAATTACGATTTGCGTAACTAGCTGGCGCGTTGCCTGTCACACGGCAATCGGCCCCCGAACTTTCGATCGAAATGGACGCGCAGCTTTCTTTCACGGCGTGGGCCACGCGAACTTCTTTGGAGGAAAAACGGTGCACGTGTCACGCTAACGAGCAACTCGAAGATCCGGCCGATTTATGGGGAAAAAATTCCCCGCGTCCTGTCGACGTCCCCTGGAACATCGCGTTAACCCGTAAGCGTAGTCATTCGGACTTTGTTCACCGCTGCAATTCCGCCCGTCTCTCTGTCGGCGATCTCGAATCGCATTAGCGCCGACTCTAGAGCTGCACAGCGATTTTCCACTCCAGTAGGACCGCTAATCAACGAACGTGTGCCATCGATAGCTGATGTTACCGGTTTCCTGTGTATGTCTGTGTCTATGTATTCCATAGATCGACTTTAGCGATCGAGTAGCTCGATCGGCGTTAATAATTCTTGATCGATCTGTCACTTTGCCGATCTATCAAGCTATCGCAATCTACTAGGCTGTCGACCTAGTGGCTTACCAGTCTAGTAGCTCATTAAGAGAATAGCTCGGTATAGGGGCTGTTAGCAGTCCAGAGGTAGCGCAACCTAGTTTTCGTTTGTACATCTTATATAGGAGCAGCGTATGTTTCGTGTATGTACATATACGTATTATCGCCGGCCCTGATCCGCACACGCTTTAACCGCGCGGCTGTGTTTCTTTTTCAGATCGCTGCCGAAACTCAGCAGCCAGGACGAGGATGGGCCGAACCCACACACCCAATACACAGGCGTCACGCAGTTCGAGCCCATACCGCACGATCATGACTTTTGCGAGAGGGTCGTCATTAACGTGAGCATTTTCACTCCCTACTCGCTCTTACCCACCTTGTAGCGACTGCACGTACGACTCGCCTTCGATTCGCTTAGGATTTCCCTCGGACGCGCTGTTACAACGCGTTTCCACGACGACCGTCCGACGTCCGTCGCGTTTCCTTTGCAAACGTATGCGCGCGTGCACAGCGAAAATCAAACGAATATCGTAGAAGACGCGCTACGGGACGACTTGGTCGACGAAGGTGAAACGCCGGAGATTCGAGGAGGGCGATCGAATCGATATATTAGGTGGTCCGAAAAGTTTCTTTCGTTTTATAAGGAAACAATGGACGCACGACATTTTGTATTATTTTATCGAATTACGTACGATCGATTTTGTTCTGTCAAGATAAAGATCGCAACGTTCGAAGGTCGGGCCTAGTGCCTGTATAAAGATGCATTGTCGTAGAAGACGCGTGCGTAAGAGAAAGACACTTTTCGCACAACCTAGTAAATTTCGTCGCGCCTTCTCCTCCGGTGTATTTGCAACGCGCAGTGACAAACGGCGGCAAATACGCTTTACGTTTCTTGCGCTCGGCGGTTTGTCGGACGGCGAGATAATTGCAGTCGAAATTCATAGCCTCGGCTACGAGGTGGAAGCCAGGTCCGCAGAAAAATCTTCCCACCCGTGTTTGATCGCAATTGTCCGGAATAACGAAGCGTACTTGTCGCGCTGCGCGATATGTCAGAGAAAAGGAATAAAAGCGTGGAAGGGAAAGAGAGAACGGAAGGAACGATAGAGGCAAACGAGTCGAACGATGTAAATCGTTTCTCGATTCGCTTGCCGAGTAAACAATCGCCGTGATAGGATATATCGTTAGTTGCGATGTGATCGTTATCCGGCCGGGCCGCACCGCATTCAGATCGATTTCCATGCGTTTTTCAGTCAACGACTGGCGCCGTTCGCTCGCTGCGCGTTGCTCGGGTATACTTCTTTTCTTTTCGACCAGGCGAGATTATCTCAAGACACGAAGTGACCTACAGACCGTATTTTGGCAGCTGTCCAAGTTCGTCTTGGAATCAGGGGCAATATAGTACCAAGGTCGTATTGTGTGAACGGAATTATCTGTCCTCGTGGATGACACGACTGCATTGCGCCAATTACAGTAACCGTTCGATCGTTCGTCGAAAAATTCGTCGTGCCGATCGTTCAGCGGCCGATCGATCGCTTGCGCGTTTCTTGTCTCCTCGTTGCGAACGCGGTTTGGCAGCGCGTGGGAAATCATCAGAACCGATTTATCGACTATTCCTCTTTGTCTCGTCGCGTATCCCACGATCTTTCTTCTCTGAACTACCGGCAGGCTGAGCATTATATTTTTACCGTTCGTCCGTCCTTGTCGGGTTTCGTTCTCGTCGAAACGCAATTCCACGGGAAATTCGAGTGGCGCTCGGACGCGTGCGGAACAGACACCGATCGGAAGACGATTTCCGTGAAAAATCGTGACCACTCGCGGACGCTCGATAACGGGACTAAATATCGAACGGTACAGTCGGTGGACGATGCACGCGCGTGTGTTCGCAACGCGCGCCGTCGCCGATGCAATCCAATTTCTGTTCTCGACGGGCCGCTCGTCATCGTGACGCACCGCGGTCCCGTCCTTACAATCGAATCGCACGCTATGATGTTCAAAAAGACTAATTGCACTTTCGGAATAATAGATTCTTATGCCCCGCCTAAATCCCCTACGCCGATCCAACTTTCCTCTCTCGAAACGGCGTCTGCTCGCGACTCGTGCAAATCGGACGCGCCATTTCCATCGACGAAGAACGGACATTTTTCAGTCGATACAAAAGATCGTCGTTATCGAGATCGAGGGTAAATCACGGCAGCGTGCTTTCTTCGTTCGACCGGCGAAACGCGATATTCAACGAAACGTCAGGTGCGTTTCTCCGTTCGTTGCGCTCGTCCGCGGCCGTCGAATTTCTACATTTTCGCGAGACACGCACCTTTGCCTGGCGAAAACCCAAGAGAACTGTATCTTCGGACGAGATCGTCGAACAGCGACGGTATACCCGCGCGTTGCTGGTCTTTCGGCCGTCGTTATCGATAAAGCTGCTCGTGCCGCGACAGTTATAACCGATACTTCTTCTTTTTCTTCTTAATCGTCCTAATGGCAGCACGCAATTACCCTAGTTTCGTTTATTAGTTTTCTGCCGCGGCCAGCAGGATCGAAAGAAAGTCGTTCGTTTTTGAGCCGAAACAAATCAGCCGCGCCCGCGCTGTCGTTTTCCCCTCGTAATTGACATTACGCTGCGGCACAGTGGCTAACGACGATCGTCGTTGAATCGTGGTCGTGTCGGCCGGTCGTGACCGCAAACGCTCGTCGCAATGCTTTCGGCAAAGGTGTTGGAATCGCGTTAACGAGCTCCTTCTAACTCGCCTCGTCGGATGCTTGCAAGTTGTACGATTTGAAACAACCACTCATCCAACGAAGCAAACTATTCCGAGAGGGTTCACCGACCCATCGTATCTATTCGCTCTCCTAACATTCTTCAAAGATAGACTCCCACGCGAGCTGATCGCTCTCCGGGTTACTATAAATAGCCGTGCACCGCGAAACTTCTTTATCAAAGTTTGGGCGAAATCAGCGGCAAATCGATTTCGTTTCGCGTAGAAGACGAGCAATTCGCAACGGACAGGTTGGTAAACCCGGTAAGCTCGGTTAAGCTCGTCGGTAAGGCTTGTGTCGTCGTAATTAGGAATGCACGAATGATCGAATAGGGGGGGGGGGATCACGGTTAGGGACAGACCGCGGTGTGCCAGTGTACCAATAATCGATTCTGACGATCTCGACAGGTGAGCGGGCTACGGTTTGAGACGCAGCTGCGTACGCTGAACCAATTTCCGGACACGCTGCTTGGCGATCCGCATCGGCGGATCCGATACTTCGATCCGCTTCGCAACGAGTACTTCTTCGACCGGAATCGGCCCTCCTTTGACGCGATACTTTACTACTACCAGAGCGGTGGCAGGCTCCGCCGCCCGGTCAACGTTCCTCTCGATGTCTTCTCCGAGGAAATCAAGTTCTACGAGCTGGGCGAGCTGGCCACCAACAAGTTCAGGTACGAGCCGACATCATTTTCATCGACCAGTAAGCGATATGTCTATAAGGTAGCGTGGTCCTAACAAAATGTTATTCGAGATTCTCCGATTAAATAGCGTGTTGCCTAAAAAGAAACGAATATTTCTACGTTTTCGAGCGATAACGCGTATATTTCCTACGAGATGGAACACGTTTTACGTGGTAAAAAGATAGCGTCAAAGTTGGAAGATTGTCGGACGATCCGCGTACTCGAAGCAAGTTCAGTCTGCTTCGAGACAGCGTCGATCGCGCAGTTTCGTCGCCGCGCTGGCGAAACGAAAGGGAAAGAGGACGATCGTTCGTCCTCGTTCGGTGCGTTTCGCCCTGCGTAAGAGACAAGAGGCAACGTACACGGTAGACGTACACGGTAGACGTACGCGCGTTCCTCGAACGCGTGTGGAAAAAGCGCGCCGTTAAACAATTACGTTTACGCGTAGAACCGTGAACGTTAGACACCCGAGCGAGCGAAACTGCGAAAGATAATGTTGATGAAATGAACAGGGAGGACGAGGGATTCATCAAGGAGGAGGAGAAGCCGCTGCCATCGCATGAGTTGCAGAGGAAGGTTTGGCTGTTGTTCGAGTACCCGGAAAGCTCGCAAGGCGCCCGGGTAGTCGCCATAATATCGGTGATCGTGATCCTCCTGTCGATCGTGATATTCTGCCTGGAGACCCTGCCGGAATTCAAGCACTACAAGGTCTTCAACACGACAACGAACGGCACGAAGATCGAGGAGGACGAAGTGCCGGACATTACGGACCCGTTCTTCCTAATAGAGACTATTTGTATCATCTGGTTCACGTTCGAGTTATCGGTGCGCTTCCTCGCCTGTCCAAATAAACTGAACTTCTTCCGTGACGTAATGAATTTCATCGATATCATCGCCATCATTCCGTATTTTATCACGCTCGGCACCGTGATGGCCGAGAATGAAGACATGCCTGATGTACCAAAGGCGCCGGTAAGCCCGCAGGACAAGAGTACGAACCAGGCGATGTCCCTGGCGATACTCAGGGTCATCAGGCTCGTCAGGGTGTTCCGGATATTCAAGCTGTCCAGGCACAGTAAAGGCCTTCAGATCCTCGGTCGTACGCTCAAGGCCTCCATGAGGGAGCTCGGCTTGCTCATCTTTTTCCTCTTCATCGGTGAGTTTCGTTTCTCCTATCTTCTCTCCTTTTACCATTCTCTCGATGTTTCTTTGCTTTGTCTTCTTTCTCTCTTCGTTTGCTAGACTTCTATAGGAGACGATCCTGCGGACGTTACGCTCGGCAGCAGCAACCTATCGATTGAACGATTCTTTCTCTTTCCGCGATTTCAAAAGATCTGTCTACGTCGTCGCTGGATCGTTTAAACGCCGGTTTCGATAAGATCTGGATCGATGCTTGATCGAGTAACGATCCGCCGCGGTAGTGGCGGGCGGACCGCCGATGTGCGTCGTTTCGAGCGTATCGAAACTTTTCAGCGGCGATGTGGTCGTTCCCTCGCGTCGAACGCGTTTACGTTGTCCGTGGAAGTTTAGTCGATTTCCGAGCGTCCCAGCAACGACACAGCCGTTTATCCGCGCGGTGAATTCCGACAGCGTGAAATTCGGAGACCGACCGGCAGCCAGAAATTTGCAATTTAATCGGCCGAATTTTTCACGCTTCTCGCCGCCACGAAAATAACGAGCCCGGTCTCGGTAAAGTATCGTTTCGTCGGCGTTGCTGGAAACCCGGAAGCGTATTCTCCGCGTTTGCCAGTTTCCGCTGACGGAATGGCATTTCCGTCGGAATGTCTGTTCGGAGGGTGGCCTGCCACGAGGAGATTTACAGGCTCGTTCGCCTATCGATTCGTAATTCGGGTCCCGGAAGAGTTCTAAACTCCGTCCTTGTCGATTTCTCTAGAAACGTGCCGGTTTTCCTTAAGGGACGACAGACGGTTACGTAAGTTTTCGATATTCGTGGTCGCACGAATGCCGAAGCTTAACCGGCGTTCGACGAGTCGTTGCCCGGATGCGTGGAAAGATTCGCGACCGATGTTTGACCGTGGGAAGAGAGGAATCCTTTGAAAGTGTATTGCTGCAGACGGTGGAAGGCTGCGCAAAGATATCTCTAGGTAACGAAAGCCGAGGGCCGATCATCCTGTATCTGCAAGAAGAGTCGAAATCCAATCAACGTAATGGAAGGAAAGCCATAAAGACGTCGATCCTGCTCGATCGAGCGGAAAAAGAGGAAAGTTGCAAGAGAGTGGCGCGTCGCGTCGCGATCGATCCATCGGTTGATCGGCCGACGGATCGGTTCGTGTATGCAGGGTCGCGCGGACGATACGAGAACACGGGAAGGAGTGACGGGAGTGGACGTAGACGCGGATGGAGAGGACTGCTAAACGGACTAAGAGCTAGAGGCCGGCAAAGTAGCGTGTCTTGAAGCGTCTGTTCCTCTTGTGTGCGTTCCAGGTGTGGTGCTGTTCTCGTCGGCGGTTTACTTCGCGGAGGCGGGCTCGCAAGACAGCTTCTTCAAATCGATACCGGACGCGTTCTGGTGGGCGGTGGTCACGATGACGACCGTGGGCTACGGGGACATGAGGTACAGAGCCACCGGGGGCGTTAAACCCACTGAACCGGTGTTTTCTTCCTTGCATTGCAGGTGTGGTGCTATTCTCATCGGCGGTATACTTCGCGGAGGCCGGCTCCGAGAATTCGTTCTTCAAGTCCATTCCGGACGCGTTCTGGTGGGCCGTTGTCACGATGACGACCGTGGGCTATGGTGACATGACGTATGATGTACTCACTTTCACTTAAGACTCTAGTTAATGCCCGCCAAACAAACGAACACATACTACTTACTACTCTCCTCCGATACTTTACTTAACCACTTTAACTACTCGATTATTCTTCTCCCCGTTACGTGTTCCTTCTCAGCTTCTTCTTCCTCGGAGCACGTCCCTTCTCCTCCACGTCCTCCCTTCTCAATCCTCTCACTCTGTTTGATCGCTTTCTTAGTTTTTCGTTTGAAATTTTTCAACCTACTTGCCGCTTGATAAAGTTGAACACGCTAGTTTTCAGTCTTTTCGATTTACCACCGCATCTTCTCTTCACAGCTGCTCTAACTTCTCTCCATGCAATCGGAATGTCTTCGTTCTTTTCTCTTCCCCCACTTATTCCTAGATCGAGAATCTTTTTTCTTCTTTTTCTTCTCTTGTTTCTCCTTCCTCTTCGTCTTTCGTCTGTTTCCGCCTCGTCATCCGTTCGCTAACTTCTCATCGCGTTATCTTACCGAAGTACTATTCCACATTTTCCCACGAACACGCTCCGTCTCAGGAGCAACGCAGCGACGGGAACGTCGACTGCTCGTTGTTTAATATTTTCTACAATCGTCCTAAAGTACCGCCCTCCGATCATTCGATCTAGTACAACACTTCATCCGCCGAGCGTGTTCGCGCTGATTCAGCCGCTCGCCCGGCTTTCCACTCCCTTTCTTCTCTCCTTCCGCCACGACATTGCCACTTCCTTTCTTCTCTCCTTCCGCCACGACATTGCCACTTCTCGCTACCACGTAGCCGACGACGCTCACGATCACTCGACTCGTCCTTTGTCGCCTCGGATATGTCGTCTGCCGGAATTTCTCTTTCCCATTCGCCAACCCGACTTTCCAATCCTTCGGACGATTTCGTCAAAAAAAAAAAGCTAGCTGCGAATTGAAACGTTTCTCGATCGAAGCGAGTGCCACGTTTAACGCGCTTAAATTGCCCTTTAGAAGAATAATTGAGGGCCGAAGAATGCGAGAACGATGGTACGCGCGAGTCAAAGCGACGTTGCAAACTCGATTATACCGGAGAATCCGAGTCACGAGGAAAATGCTCCGATACAGTTTCCCTCCTCGTTCGCTTCCATTCTTCTCGCCATTCAGCCCGTCAAAGAATTTGTACGTTACATTTTATAGAACACGATCTGGCCACGGTACGGGGCTGCGTCATTCACGAGCCCTCCAATGCTTCCGTTTCTCTATTCGCATCTGTTCCACGTTACCGATGATGCAGATCGATAATTCATCCGACGCGTATACCGTTGTGGTTTTTCTCCGCGCTTGGAGTACCAAACGCAGAAAAACCTAAGAATAATGGAGGAACAAATGGCGCGACGAATTAGCGCCTACTCGATCGCACGCAGGCCGCGATTATAATATCGATAACGTGGTTTCGCGGTTCACGGTAGGCTCTCGAGATTCAAGAGCACCGGTCGAGAGAGACTCGAGATCTGTGGTGTTGCGACCGAAGGGGCTTCTTGAGCAATTGCCTGCCGTAAATCAATAAGTGTCCTCGGGCAACCGGCACGGGTTCGTTTCTTGGAAACGCCCTCCGCCGAAAGGGCTGAGAGATCGCGACCGTTCGGATCTCGCAGCGATAAACGCGTTACGGAAGTTGGCAGCGCGAGCGAAGGGTAGCACGGCCTTTTCACCGGAAACATTCGACGCGCAGATCGGTTCCAGGTACAACGCGTTCCAGCAGCGGCAATTCGTTCGACCATTGCGCACTGTCGGTGGTTATATCGGCTATAGGGAATACGCGTGAGCCGAAGATCCCGATTACAGGGCACGCCTATTGTTCAACTATTACGGAGACTAAGCGCGATCGGTTCTTTGGAAGTTGGAGTCTAAGGTTGAGCTAGTTGTACTTTGATACCGATGGCGAGGTAGCGGGGCGAAGCAGCCGGGACGTTTGTCCCATTGAAATTGCCTTGAACAAATGGGAACGAAACCGAAGCGACTGCTGATTATTCTCGCATATAAATACCGTGTCTGCGTACAGGGTGTCCTATTTAGCATTATCATTCTTCGTGTTGCCTCGTGCATCTTTCGAGCGAAATTCAATTACATATTTTCCACCTGACAAATAATTGCAAGGTTTATCGTTCTTTTTTTTTTTTTTATTTTTTAACGACGCTGGGTTCATCGGAGCTTTCGTATTTGAAGCTGCGAAAACCGTCGTTTATCAAATATTGAGTTATCAATGTATGGAATATTAAACGAAACACATACGTAGATTCGTAGATACGTAGACACGGTGTTCGAACGTTTCATTCGTCGCTAAGGGAACTTTAAATCCGCGTGATGAAAATAAAGCTCCGAGCGTCTTCTCCTTTTCGCAAGAATTCTGTAAATCTGTCCCTTTTCGCGTTGCCGTCGCTGATAGCCGCGTGTGTGCAATGGACGCGACGTCGAAAGCTGTGCGAAAGGAGAAATTCGTTAGAACCTTCGTCCACCTATACCGCTAACTATAGCTGAACGCGATAAATGCGCAGCGTTTGACGTTCCGCAGGTTGCACTTAGCTGCTAAAACTATTTCTAGAAACGACAGCTAAAATATTCTTTACTTTGATCAAAGACGGCGTTGCGCGTCGATCGATGCGTTTGCCAAGCCTTCGGAAGAATGCAAGCAAAGTGTAACTCGATCGGCAAGCTTAACTTCCTGCCAAGGTGCAAATAGGATATTCAAAGTAAAATCGTGATATTTGAGTAGAGCACCCGGTATAAGAGCGGTGTTCGCCCTGCGCGGCACACGCAAGAGGCCCGCTCTAGTTTCCCATTGCGATACACGCATCGAGCTCGACTCCTTTGTCGAGAGATCGGCGTCACTCGCTTCCTCTACGTACGTACATCGAAGCTCGTTTCTCGCGTCCAACCAACTTCCCTCGTCGAAGCGTACTTTGAAAGTGCTCCGCCCTCGGCTACGTCGCGTCCCGTTACATCGACTCTCGCTTCCCATTACCGCGATTGATCGCAGTTTCCCGTTGAAACCCTTCGCCCGTTGCTACTCGCGCTCGCTCCACATCCTAAGGTATCGATATCGGCAGAAACGCGTGGCTCGACTCGCCTTTCGAAACCGAACCAGTCGCGAAACCACGTTCTACGCTCTGATGACGATTGGCTCGCGTAACGCGTCCGACAATTCCGGTTTCCAGTTAGAGAAACCAGGCAAGGAAGAGTTCACGTTCGAGTTCCTCTGTTTCTTTGCTAACACTTCTCCCGAATTCCGATCTCCCGGATCACTCCCGTACACTCTCGATACGTTTTTGCATGCCTGTTCGCGACCAAACATCCTCCACGTTCCCTTGATCGTCACTAGCCCCGAAAGGTGAACGGTCTTGCTCCTTTCTCAGAAGTATTCTCTGTCTATTTTCGCTCACAATGCTATCATTACTGCTACTACCATCAGTCATGGATCACAAAGGCCCATAGTACAGTGACACCTGCATAAGAATGATTTGTTATTTTGCAACTAATTCGATATGATGATATGACCCACTAAAACTAGAGATATCACACTCGGACTCGCCGAAGTCTCTCCCGTATGGACATAGCTCGCATCCACGTGATTTTAGTCCACGATCAGGCGACGCGGCCTCAATGGCGCGGCAACAGCCGCGGTCCGAAGAATTCGCATGCTGTGAAACAACAACGACTCGCGTACGATGCCTTTGAAAGAGAGAAAAAAATGGGGGAAAAGACAGAAAGAGAAGAATCGCGACGAGAGGAAGATTCGTGCTAAAATGCATTCGCGAGGCATTCAACGGACGAGCGTGAATGAGCGTGACGAGCGGCGAATTCTTCTTTGCCGCCTTTGAGCTCGAACCGGCATTGTTCGCGTATATAGCGACAGTTATTCAATTAGACTCGGCCGCAAAGAACGTATCATTTCGCGGCCATAGATTAGCCGGCAATAACCGCGTCATTGCGTTCTATAATCTGGCGCGTATTGGTAATTCAGAAAAGAAAGCTTTTTATCGTTCTACCATTCAAACGGTTAATCGGTGTCTCGTTGGGATATTTTCGTCAGGCGTTAGAAAGCAGAGAAAATAATGCATAGCAGACGCGTACGAGTCGTAAACCGATCGAAACAAAATTCTACTCGAACGTTTTTCGTCTCCCTTTTTTTCTCTCTCTCTCGCGTGGTTGTCGAATAGTCGAGCGGTGGTCTCACGGACGCGAAAATTTCGCTTCGTCGCTGGTTTCCGAAAGGAATGTTCGAAGACCACAAGGAGATGCGAGTGGCCGGCGCGCGGCTCTCAATTCGACGGAACGCGCTCTAATCGCTTCTCGGCTCTTCGCGTTGCCGATTCGACGCGAAAAAGTCGCGGTAGTTTTCCAGTCGCTCGTTCCCGGTCGTCTCTTAACCGTTTGAGTCCCAAGCAGCGCGATCGCGCTGTTTAGATTTTGCGTGGAAAAGTGCCAGTACGTTTGAACGCCATTTTATATTTCATTGTTGACTTGTGAATAATTTTCATTGAACAAAACTTGAAACATTTACGAACTAATAGTACGCGTATATAATAATATAGATGTATTTCACAAAGTAACGAATATGATATGACGAGCGCTGTTGCGCCGCTTGGTTCTCCTCGCAATTGATTAAGACAAGCGCCATCGCGCTGTTCGCGATTTTTCGACCCTGTTTTGTCAATGACGCCTGAGACTCGAACGGTTAATCGCTCGTTGTTACTGCCGCGCTGAAAGGCAGAACGAGATGTTGCGGGCATCTCGGCGGTGGGCGATGCAAACGATCGCGAAGCTCCATCAGCACCTTGGAACTCGAGTTCCATTCGAGAGAATGTCTTTTACTTGGACTGTTAGAGAGAACTGCATGTCGTACCGTTCGAAAATTCGATCGGATCTAAGCAACGGAATGGTATCGATGCTTGTTTGGAACGGTGCATCGGCACACGAAAGAAGAGCCTTTTTTTAGAAAGTCACGTTAGTCCCCTAGTCTAGCCTAGAGAGCCCGCTTCTTATTAGACACGCGAATCACTATAAGTATACACGGTTTTGCGGTTATGCAGCGTTCGACCAACGTACGCCGGTTTCGTGTGGTTTGGCCAAGCAGCAAAGAACGGGAGGAAAGATACAAAAGAGCCGTGTAGAAGAGTAACGAACGAGAGGTCGATCGAGCATTTTTCTTTCTGATCATGGCCAATGTCTATTTGCGACGCGGCAGAACGCACGCAGACGGTCCGTGTATATCTATAGGAGCCTCCAGTACCGCATAAGTAGCGCCACACTCGACTCGACACGGCAAAACTCACACAAGATAGAAACACCACACCTAGCACCGAGTTTCTAGACGAGGAACGAAGCAAATCGACGTTCGAGCCAGTGGCTGGCCGCGAATAAAACTCTTCGTTTGCCTCTGCTTCAGGCCCGTCGGAGTCTGGGGAAAGATCGTGGGCTCCTTGTGCGCGATCGCTGGTGTCTTGACAATCGCCCTGCCTGTCCCCGTCATCGTCTCCAACTTCAACTACTTCTACCATCGTGAGACTGACCAGGAAGAGATGCAGTCGCAGAACTTCAATCACGTGACCAGCTGCCCGTATCTGCCTGGTACGAAGCTTCCTATTTCATGCTGCGACCAAATTTCCAGTCAGATGCTTTGCCGATGTGATTTTCGTCTCTCTGAGCGCGTTGTTCGATCGCCATCGATCTCGGCTAGGCTGCACCGATTAACGTTACCGTGACGGCATTTGAATTTTAAAAGGGCCGATCGACAGCGCGTGGCGTCGGTCACGAGACACGAAGGCTCCTAACGTTCTGTCGCGTGCAACTGATCTTTCTTTCGGGCTAATTTAATATTGGGTTGTCCGAGAAGTTTCTTTCCTTTTGTGAGGAAACAATAGATGCGCAACACTTGTCGTCTTATACTTTATTTTATTGAATTACGTATGATCGATTTTGTAGTAACGGAACGAAAACAGGATCGTACATAATTGAACAAAATAATGCAAAACAAAATTTGTTGCGTATCTATTATTTGCTTGCAAAACGAAAGAAACTTTCGGGACAACCTAACAGTTGGCGTTCGTCGCTTAGCGCAACGTACGTGCTGCTAACGATTCGCGCGAAACGGTATTTAAAGAGAAAACGTGGATTTGGTCCGATCGCGAAGCGAAGCTAGCAAGATTTTCCAGTCGTTGGCCGAACAGATGGCTTGAAATTAATCCGTTTATTATTATTATTTATTTTTTTGCCGCGCGGCAAGAAAGGACAGCGTTTGCCGGGAATACTCGACCGTGGCTCCGCTTTCAAGTTGCCGGCAGGCAGACAAATGCCAGCGAAAGTCTGCACCGATATCGCGTGTCCGCCGCTGACGATAGGTTAGCGCGACGACTTTCATTCGCTTAGGAGGAAGCTCGCTGGCCGGTGAATTTTTCGCGCCTCCGTCGACGATTTGCGGAGATTCGTCTCGAGCGCGTTGAGCGCAAACGGCGAAAGAGAAATTGATAGGTCGGAAAGTAGCTCGGTCGACGCTACAGCTAACCGAGAACACACTTCGGGTGGATTATCTGGAAAGCACGCAGAGGCGATTTAAGCTCGACTTTCAGAGTTTACCCAGTTGCGGTGCAGCGGTTTTCGCTAGTAGCGGAGGATGCAACTCGTCGAGCTCTATCTCTTCTGTTTCGCAGGTCAACACTTGAAGAAGACCTCGATGTCGGAATCGTCGTCGGAGATAATGGAGCTGGAAGAGGGCATACTGCTCACTCATCCTGAGATTACAAAGAAGCCCAACTGCAACCCTCGCCATAATAACAATATTAATCCAGCCTGTATGAGCATCGAGACTGACGTCTGACTACTAGGTGAGTGGCCTCGATCGATCATCGGATCGTCGTGAGAAACTTTCCTACCGTTTGAGATTCCTGTAACCGCGTGAGAGTCGCATGAGTCTGATTTAAGAAACAAACACGATGGTTGCGTAAACGTTGGCCGTAGTTCCACACAAATGGTAACAAATAAATAAAAAAATAACAAATAAACGGTATAAATGAAACGAAGGGAAGATGAGAGAGAATTAAGTCGCGAATTAAGAAACAAAAAAAAAGAAAAAAGAAAAAAGAATATATTTGTATACACCGATGCGATACTTTGACACTTTCGCGTTTTACGAGACACCCCATCTACGATCGAAACGATTGCAAGGAGGCTAAGGATGTTAAAGGAAGATTCGTGTGATTACAGTGAAGGAGACGGTGGCAACGTGGTGGCCAATGCTGGAACGGTTATCGAAAAACAGCTGCAGCTTCCTACGGTGCCTGACGTAGGCCTCCTTCACACGTCGTCGTAGTCGCGCTAGCTGCGAGTGCTAGCGATAGCGCGTGTACGCGTGCGCGCTGGCTGTTGGATTGCACGCGGCTGCGCATGCGCGCACGTGCGCGCCAACCCGCCGTCTGTCCATAGTCTGTCAATACGAGGGGTGCTTCCAATCCATTAGCACGTGTCAACGAGAGATAAGAGAGCACGGGAAATACGAGTAACGGAGAAATTCAACGACCAAGAATCGGCTGAGTAGTACGGGTGCCACGTAATTTCTTCCATCGGCGCAGCGCGAAAACGAAAGACACCCGTCGGCGGAGGAGAGTTCGAGAGCAAGAGAAGGATAGGAGAGAACGCGCCAGAGAAAGGCGAGAAGGTAAAGAGGGAAGAGAAACGGGAACTGTGGAGGAACGACTTTGAAAACGCGCATCGGTGAACGAGGCGCGGCGATGAAAGCGCGAAACGAGGGTGGAAAAGCGATAAACGAGGAAACAGGTGGCGACAAACAGGTGGATTTTGACGAGAAACCGTGCGCGTCGAGAACGAGAGGACAGCCGTTTCGGAGGTGTTCACGATACACACGCACCCCGCGTAGGGACCTACGTGCTAATAAGGGGATGGAGCAGGATATTTCAGTCGCGCGTCCACTCCCCACACCACCGACTCCAGTGTTCAATACAAATGGTAACAAATAAATAAAAAGTAACAAATAAACGGTATAAATGAAACGAAGAGAAGAGAATTAAGTCGCGGCGGCTTCGCGAATTAAGAAACAAAACAAAAAAAAAAGAAAAAAAGAAAAAAAATATATAAGAGAACGTCGTCGAGCCATTCCCTCCTCCGATGTTCGCGTACGCGCCGTGCGTACCGGCACGGCGGATCGAAGGGGGACCGGCCGGCAACGAAACCAGGGGAATCGTACCAGATAATACTAATTAATTATATTATCGATGTAATTATATCGAGTACACGTAGGCGAAGGTACGCTAAACAAGCAAAACAAGTAAATAAATAAAAGATATTCGTTTTAATGATTATAACACTGCGCGAAAACGGACGAAGCCACGATCGAGCGGAAGAGGAAAACAAGACAGGGGGAAGAAGAACGGAAGGAAAATGGCGATGGTGCTCGCGGTGAGAGGACAGACTTTTGAAGACGATATCGGTAGGTGGTTGCACGGCGAGCAGCTAAGGAAACAAGTGTGTTTTACAGCAGAGAAACAGTATTTTTCACTGAGGACAAATACTCAAAAGTACAGCGGCATTCGGTCGTAGGAACTTCGATGCGAGAGACCGCGTTGGAATGCAATTCGTTTTTCGGAGCGTAACACTCTACTCGTACCTGCATACGGATAACACCGACACATACGCCGGCATGCACGCGCGCGTGCAGACACACACGAACACGAACACGAACATACACACACAAACATTCAGATACATACATGTACGAAGTTAGTAGCGCGACCACAAGCCACGTTTGTACAATTTCGGAGAACAGGCGCGCGTTGC